>VZRN01001083.1:6034972-6077370 GCA_013397935.1 Dasyornis broadbenti | reverse complement strand
AAAAAAAAAAAAAAAATTGGATTGCTCTGCTCTTCAAGTATCAAAACATCCAATTAACACAGCTAATTAGCGTCACAAACAGCAGTCAAAAGAATGGTAATTTAGATTCAGGATTTCAAAGGTTTCTTAATCCCAGGCCAATGCAACTAATCTCTCAGAGGCTGAAAGTGTTTTGTTATTGCAATACAATTGTATAGCATCCCATCAATTAGTGGCATTGCAGGGAACACTCACTTGCATGATTCATTTGTATAATCAGAACCCAAAAAAACTGGGGGGGAGAGGGACAAGAAGGAACAGAACAGCTCCCTAAAATATGCAGTATCAATTTTTCCAAATAATTCATACCATAGCAGGAAATGATTGTGAGTAGCACCACGTCCTTCCCAAAAGGACGCAGCAGGCTGAAGGGCTTTTGCTAGTTTTTAAGAGATTAGTAGGAAAAGTAAAGCCAGCCCCACAAGTGACATCAGCTGGGCTGCAATTAGATGTGTTGGCTGATACGATTTTCTTACAAAGGCAAATGCAAAATCCCCTTCTTACCACTCTCAAGACTCTCAGCAGATACTTACATCCTCATCACAGTCAATGGCACATTATGCAGGGATTTGACCCCTAAGCTCCTGGCCATCTCAAAGTTTACCACATATCTTACATTATCATTCACATTTCCAAAACCCCCCTTTTTCCAGGGGATGGGAATAGAGGAGCACTCAGCACCACTGCTCGAATCACTCTTCTTGTCTTGACTACAGATTTCAAATTACAAAATTAAGATTTAAGGGTGTATCTGCAACACCCTCTACTTGTTCAGATCATGCATCAGCTCTGTTTTAGAGGTTAAGTCCACTGGGGAATGAGCGAGGTCCAAGCTCAGAAACAAACTTTCTCTTCATTTGCCATGTTCCTCTGTAAGTTCTAGACCAGCTCAACCTTAGTTTCTGATCAAAACAACACAAAGTAGTGCCTGAGCTCTGGAATCAAACCATCATGTTCCGTGAGCATGACAAGTCAAGAGGATTATGACAAAGATGACATTCCATACTATTTGTGGCAAATCACTGATTTACTTTAAGCATCCTCTATGCAGAACTGAGCTGTTCAGTACAGCCCACACCTGGAAGAACAGAGTGTTTCAACTCTAAAAACAAAGCTTTTTCCTTCCAGGATGTGCACACTCTACCCCATAGTCCCCACCACAGGGCCCTTAAGCTCCATTTCCTCTTGGGTGCATAGCTGACTGTCATCCTTCTGGATGTCACAAAATGAAGTCTATGCTTAGGGGAGGCTGAGGGTAAAACACTCACTACAAAGCAGTTGGTTCTACCCATAGCATCCTTTCCTCAGGTCTGAGAAAAGAGAGAAATCCTGAAAGCAAATGGACTTGAATCAAAACACGATCAAGCTGATGGAAACCAGATTATTTATGACAGGAGGGAACCTTTGCACTCCCCAGCCCTAATTTCTAGCTCCTGTATCAGACCTGCCTCACAACTGCAGTTAATAAAATTGCATTGAATGAGACAGACCATGAGCAGAACAGGCTCTGTAATGGGGTGAGTGCATGGCCAAATCTGACTGAAGTCAAGAACAGGGAACATACAAAAGCTGGGACCACCGTCTACATGAGCCCAGTAAATGATCCCACTATCAGTTCTGGTCAAGGCAAAGTAGGTATAAAAAAGGTGTTCAGAGGTGAAAAAAGTTAATGCACAAACACAGAGCTCACTCTTGAAAACATTACCATGTTTTAAGGCATAAAGCACTAATGAAGATGTATAGACTCAATCTCATGGACTTATAGACTGAATCTTTGCCTCACTTATATTAAGCTCTGGCTGGTCTCGCCCACTCAATCATCCTTAACACACTCATTGGCATCAACAGCTCCTTTTTTTTCTGTACAGACAGAGCTCCTCATATGCTGCAGGTTTTGATATGAAGTCTAAAGAATGGATAATTATTAAAGGGTGCTTTGTTGTGACTGGTCACTGTACTGGCTGGGTTGAATTATTACCATTCACTCAAGAAAAATTAGGAGAAAGAAGACTTTTAGGAAACCCAGACAAAGCAAAAAAAAGAAGTCTCTGAACAGTATACTTGATTAATGCATGTTATTAGAAATGGCCCAAATGGGAACCTTATCTATGAATTCCTTCACTGTTTTGGGACTAAGGAATTCTCAAATGAAAGTCTGCCTGCATTATTTTCACAACAGAACAGGTGCTAAAAAAAAGAAGGAAAGAATCTATATTCATTTCTGGCTGGCAAGAGTCAGGAAGCTTACCAGCCTAGCAGGATTCAAAACTCAAGGGCAGGTAACCTTAGGAAAGAGGGTGATATCTTAGAAACACTTACACTATTTCTTTCAAAATACTGAATCTCAGAGCCACCAAATCACTCAATAACACAAGGAATATCGATCCTTAACTCTCCCTCCTAAACACGTCCCAAATCTCTATCATTTAGCTAACCTGACACTAAGGCAGGGCATTCTCTGCAGCACGTACGCACACAGGTGACGAAATTCAGTTATTAAAATTATGTGGCACTTTAACTGTTGTTCTGTTGTTGTATGAAGAGCAATTGCTACCAAACTATTCAAGGCACATTCTGGTTCTGCCTCAAAGGAGAAAGTGGTATTTTGATCAAGATGGTTCAACGTTTTTCACATCCTGCTGCAGCTTGGTAACAGAGCTCATGGACAAAAGAGAATGCAAAGGTAGGAACAGGTGTCTTAAAACAGCACTGCAAAAGTTACCAGGTAGCTGGTGAAGTCAGCTTTTAGCTGAAATCCTGCTTCTCAGCCTGAAGCTCAAGCACTAAGGTTTGGCTAATTAAACCACAATAAAGCCTGGACTCATATATAAACACATATAATCTACGTAACTTATAGTCCAGTGGATCGTTTTCCAAAACTCATGTTCCTGATGTATAAAATGGAAAGAATATTTGCCTTCCTCTCTAGAACAATCTGAAATTCATGAACTCAGAGGTTATTGCATAGGAGCTCTGAAATACTACTCTTTATGTAGGACACATTTACACCATTTTTATCACCTTGGTGTTTCTAGAAGTGCTTGGAAATCTGCAATACATTCACAGCCAGAAAGTCTTTGTTTGACTAGAAAAAATATCTTGAGGTCTGGACTTCCTAGTGAGTCTAAGTCAGGTGCTGAAATATGATCTTAGCATCATTTCTATGTACATTAGCTTAGAGTTAATAGATAGGTACATAGATCTACATTACAATTAATAAGTGTAGCCAGGGAAAAGTAGGTCCCACAGCACACCTTTCAGAAGCAAGCCGTTATTAATCAGCATTTTAACGAAGCATAATTACAACAGCTTATGGCTCCCACCAGGTAAAGCAATAATTATAGGTGCAACCAAATAAACAAGGAAAATAATTACCTATTTCTCAGAGCTAATATTAATTTAACCAGGCTTGGAGTGATGGCTAGACAGATCGCTTGGTGCTTTTGCACTGCCAGCCGGGAAAAACTGCTCTGATTAGAGCAAAGTCACAGCTGGCATTGTCAAAGAGCAGGGAAAGGCACACGGTGTTTTTCATCTCCAGGATAACTCCCAGATTTCGAATTCCCGCATGCCCTGTGTGTGAGAAGCACATCCCCTGGGAAGATGAGGTGAAATGCCCTGAACTGAGCCACAGAGCCACGCTGGATGGACAGTGTGAAAACACTCCGTGCTGAGCAGGGAGGAGAGCCCGCCATGGGAAGGGTGGGCAGGACACCACGCTTCCAGGGAATCTCTTATCTGCTTGACAGGAAAGTTAACCACTGGCAGAGGAAGTCCCTGAGTTAGTCCCAGCACCGTGACTGCCTTAGATTAAATGGTGCAGTTCAGATGGATCAGAGGAAACCATTTAATAATTACTTTCCAGGGCAATTTCTGCTCTGCCATACCTGCTATCCACGGAGAGCAGCAGACGCAGACACATCAAGTGCTGCTGTAATATCTGGAACACTCCAGGCTTCCTCTGGATTATGGTGGCTGGTGAGCACACCCCCTCCTGGACTCAGTGAGGCTTTCTGATTGCATTGGGGATCTCCCACTGCATCAATGCAGGCAAGTCCCCAGCATATGAAATAAAAACTAATGAAAGTTTTTGAATTCGTTTTCGTGATGCTCCCATCTCTCTATGGAAACACAAACAAAATAAAGAGGTTGATGATGATTTATTTCCCACTGCAGCCCAGTGGTGTTTTTGATTCCAGCTCTAATAATGTTAAATATTAAAACATTAATGATTCTAATGCGTGCTGGTATTACCTGGTGATCCTGAGGAAGGAGGTGGGGGCCAGGGAATATGGTGGAATGCTGCCAAGCACAAGCTGTTCCTCCAAAGTGCTGCAGACTGCAGTGTGGCAGCAGAAACAGGGAAGGAAAGTAGGCAGGCAATGGGACTAGCACTGCACAAAATCCCAAACTCCTGGGTCAAGGTTGAGACCTAATGATATTGCAAGTGATGTCATCATGACACAATCACAGCGTGGCTCTGCCAAGCCACGTTTGTCCTCAGGCCACTTCCCAGTCCTGTGAGTGTTTCAGCAGCACTGTTTCCTTGGGCTCTCCAGTGCTGCAGAAAAAATTACAGGTAAACAGATTTGTGGCAACACTTCAGGATGAAAGACCAAGGCTGCCCTTGAGCAGCATCGATTCCTCAGGCTGGCACAAGTCAGCACAGACATGTCTGACTCCAGCCAAACAGCTGGGATAGGAGAACCAGCTATTCGGAGAATTCACTAAACCAGTTCAAACCCACAATTTTCCCTCCTCTCTGAGTGTTGTAGTGTCGGGTTGCCCAGGTGTGAGGGCTAGGCTCTGCCAAAAACATGTAATTCATGTTCAGGAGTGGAGCATCCTTTGCTAGGGTTGCTTTGGCTTCATAATCAGAACAGCTCCTTCATTCTCATTCTTCCCTTTCAACTTTTTTCCCCCTCACAAGAATTACCAAGCCTGAAAACATTCAGTTGTGTTTCATATTTAGCAAAGTGACTTTGCACATCCATGCTGATGTCAGAAAACAAGGAATGAAAAGGCGCTCACAAAGGACAAAACTTCATAAAAAAAAAAAAAAAAAAAAAAAAAAAAAAAAAAAAAAGATATGGTAGGACTTAAAACATTTCTGATATTAATAAAAACACAGTGACATAAAAACTCCTTAAGAAACCATGTTTTCCTGAGTAGCTCCAGAATAAATCATTTGGGAGAAGGTTTGAAATGTTTCAGCTAAGCTAAACCAAATCCCAAAGCCTTTTTAGCTTCACCATCACTAAATGGAAGCTTATGCCACTGTAATTTGGGCTTGAATTGAAGACATGAATGTCAATAGAGTCAAGAGGTTTGGATACAAGTGGGGTGGAAAATTTACCCTGCGGGACAGATTTTACCCCTTGCAAAAGCTGTAAAGCAAGGATTATGCAGCAAATGAAGCTATATTGCCAAGAGCAGCATATTTAAATCCTTCAGGAAACTTTTGTGTAATTTTATTATTCCTTTAATTTAATTTCTTAAAATCTCTTTCTCTCCCCACTCCAAACAGCAACCGTGAAATGATGCACTGGAAGGAGGCATGATGGTGCCAAATTCTCCTCAGCTGAGGTGCTCTAAGCTCAATTTGAACTGACAAGGTGCCCACACGAGGAGCTGAATCAAGAACTTGCCTTGTACAAAGCAACTTTTCCTTGCCACAGCGGGCATTCCTGGTCTCAGGATCATTGTCCTGCTGCCCTCCCTTTGCATGGCACAGAGTAAACAAGGGGAAGTCTCCTAGTGCCCAGCAGTACATGAAGGCAACAGATATGTGACCCAGATGTCTGGGTTGCCCACATGGGTTTTTTGAATCTAAAATGTTGTCCTGTAGATTCCTTTGGGCCAGATGCAGAAACAGAGCTAAAACCTCCACAAGCAGTTAAGAAGCAATCAGAATTCCTAGGACACTGCTGGAATTAAAATAGGTTTGAACCCTAGGTGTTTTATAAAGTCTTGGGAGAGACTTTTCTGTATTTTAAATGCCTCTGAAAACCTTCACCTGTCTTTTGCCTCAGTTCATCTATTTTAAGTACAGTAATAAGCATCATCCCTTGCCTCAGAAGTGTGCTATGACATTTCCTGAAATACATTAGTCAACTCTCAGGAGAGGTTCAAGGGGCAGAAAACTCTTTACATAACTATTGGTGAGGAGGAGAGCTCACCCCATGCTAACCATGGTTGCATTTCACAGGAAAAAGGAAGTGTTTTAAGAAAACAGTTTCTATTCAGCTGCTGTCTAAAGAAAAATATGAAGCCTCCACTGAATTTGCCCCAAATCTTTCTCCTTGGAAGCTTGTGTGATACTCCAAGTAGCTGTAGGAATTTTTCCAAGCAAACCAAACTCAAAGCTGTTGCTGCTGGCTGCCTGAGTCACTTGTACAAAAGGTTTTCCATGCCACTTTATTTGGAAAGATGTTGCCTTAACTTCAAATTCCAAGATTAATGCAGGGAGGGTTTTGCTTAGCCTGGATATAAATTTAATGCCTGGCTGATCAAAGCAGACCCTGCCTGTCCTGTGCAATATCTGACTTCACAGAGCTACCCTGGCAAACTGGTGCAGTGCTTTCCACACAGAAGGAAAATGCACTGGAACACTGTGAATCCATGAGGGATCAGCAAGGATGCAAAACCATCCATCCTTGAACCAAACACTGCAAAGTGGGACAAATCCAGGTATGGTCTGGCTAAAGCCCTCTGCAGAAAGAGAGCCTGAAGTCCAAGGCAGCTCCACCCAGCTGGCTGCCATATCCTCACGCTCCATAAGGAGCTGCACCACTCAGCGAATCAGCAAAGTGAAATCTGAAAGAGAGCTGCCACCTCATCCAGCTCCTCTTCCTCCCAGGCTATGAAGCCAGGCTTACAAAGAATTGCAGGTTTTTTCAGGTCTACAGTATCTCCTGTAAAAGTCTAGGCTCTGGGAGCTGTATGATTACTTGAGATTTCCCCAGAATTCATTTTAAAATACAATTGTAGGGCTTCACAGCCGGAGAGGAAAGCTTAATAATGCAACTGTATGCAGACCTAAAAATAGACTTAAAAAAATTTTAAAAGACTCCCAGATACACCTGGCAATTCTAGATTCCAGCTTCACTGGTGCATTCCCCTTTACTTCAAGCTTTTCTTGCAAGCACAGGAAAACAAGGGAATTAGAAGAATAAAATAATGAAGAGGAATGCATAACTGTAAAAGTTCAAAAACATTGAGGCAAGAATTAGGAGAAGACACAGTGCCAGAAATTAACTCATTTACAAAGCCTGCCTGGGCTGCTGGGGTCCCTTTAACTGAACACACTCAGCTCAGAAATGAGTCCACATTTATGCAATGAAAATGCCGACGAACGTCATCACCGTGCAATGGCTTTAAAATTGATTTGTAGGGGGTAGGAAGATTTTGTTTCACCTTCCTTAGTGGGGAAGCCAGACAGAGCTTTAAGCTTTATTGACTCTGGTATTACAATCACAGTTGCTGGTCTTTCAACCTGTTCCAGAATTGGAGAGAGGTTTTCTTCTCTGTATGACTGGATACTGTAGCATGGTCGATTCTGTGCTGAATTGAAATTCATCAGAGCCTGCTTTGTCTCAACAGAGTAATAAAAGCCTAAAACGTTATTATGCATGAAATGGTTACGGAGCTGGTGAAAGGGCTGTTTCTCCCCCTTGCTGCAAAAAGGGGAGGAGAGGGGAAATATCTGACCTGACAATAAAAGGTGACTGAAAGAGAGATAAGTATTTCATATAAAATTGGCTCTACCTGCAAAATTGTGTAGAGGGAAGCAAAAAGCATCAAATGGATCTCAGAGAAGGAGCCCAAATGATGAGATAAGAACATCACCCAGGCCTGGTGCTGCTCAGTGCAGGGGGCTCAGCTGAAATCTGTCTCTGCTCACAGTTAACCCAGTGTTTAAACACAAATGCAGTCTGCACATTTACCTCTTTCCTTGATCTTCTAACGTGAAACATTAGCAGATACTCCAGGGCACAACACAGTTGTGCCAACACAACACAGGGCTCCCCTGGCTGCAATCCTGCAGAGAATTATCCACTTACTATACCCCTGTGGCCCATGTGAGCGTTTGTGAAAATTCCTCATGGAATCAAAAGGCATCAGCAGGACTCAGCTTTCCTAATAGGAACTAAACCATGAAAATACAAGCACACAGTCACAACATGACTGAGGGTGGAAGAGAACCATTGTAACAGGTCAAGGCACCTTGATCTTTAGAGGCTCATCTCTCCCAGCCCAAACACTGCCCATGGAATGCCTGTGTTTCAGACTGCGTTTTGTGCTGTCAGGCACGGCTGGGAGCGATGCTGCGGTGTTAAACCCTGGCTGCACGTGCACTGCAAAGGGGGCAGATCTCACACAGGCACTTCTGGATGAAGGGCACACTCCGTGCAGCTTTTCTCTCCAAGTGCCTATTAGAGTTAATTAGCAATTAAGTAATTGAATTGCATAAATACAATTGCACAAAACACATATGCATATACACGGGTAAGTACCGTGCACCGGTGTGCGTATGTAAATATATCTATATCTAGATATATCTATACCTAGATATATCTATATCTGTTCAGTAGCATGTACGCATAACATAAAGGCACAGGAGGAGCTTTGCCCTTGCTGAGCTGGGTGGGGCTTTGCTGATTTGCTTGGATGGCACCCAGGCTCTGCCTGTGGCTGTTTCCCACCCATTCCAGAGGCAGCTCCGTGACAGGGCAGCCTACACCTATGTACCATCACCTGCAGGGTCAGACTGAGATTCCCTTGCTGAACAGGGTAGCACGAGCCTTAAAGCCATGCTAAACATCCTTGAGTCGCTAGGCACTTCCAAGATTTGAAAGGAGGTAAGAAAAATTCCCAAACACACGCTAAACAAACCCACAGTGTCTGTGTGCTTCTGTAAATCGCTCGATATAAACCACACATTGTTTACCCCCGTGAAAAAAAGGCTCATGAAAGTGTCTGGTCTCCAACCCCCTCAGATCCTCTCAGAGGGGGGCTTTCAAAGCAATAACTATTAAAATGTTACTGCCATTTGTCTAATGCAATTCCATGCTCCACATCCATCTTTGGCAAGCCGACTTTCATTAACACTTCAAAAATAATTTAAGGTTTTCGCGGTGAAGGTTAGAAACTTTTCACAGCCCAGAGCTAATAGCTCTGCTGTTTACATGCTATAATGTCTTGATAACCTTTTCAAACACACTGTGGCCGGCAGCTGGGACCTGTCCCTGCTATTTTTGTTCCCAGAATGTAACAGCAGAAATGTGATGACTTTGTGCCCCTGAAATGGTCACATTTCTTCTCTTTAGGCTTCACTTCCATTACAGCACTAACAGAAGGGGCCTCACCTTTTCAAGAGGCTCCCGGTGTACTGAAATACAGCCCTGACTGCCTTTTCCCTGGAGGAATGAAACATGCTGATTGTCTCACTGGAAACCCAGTTTTGGGGGACAGGAGGAGGGCAGGCAGTCTGCCTTGCCAGTCCGGGGGTGCCTTGGAGAAGGCAATGAACCTGCATGAACCATTTTGCTTGGAAGAATAAGGGTGGGATTCTTGTTTTCAGATGCTGGATGGACAAAGGCACAATTCTACAGCGTTTATTCCAACACTGCAGCAAAACAAGTTCTGCAGCTTTGCTTTGCTTGAGTTGTGCACAGATTACAAATCCGTCCTGGTGACATGGCAGGCTGGCAAGCAGTAGCTGGGTGCTGTGGCATCCACAGGCTAGGAAATGTTGTCTCCGTCAAAAAGCAAGGATCTCACTTGCTTCAGTCTCCTGCCTGCTCAACAGCTGGAACAGGGAGCCAGGATGCAAGGATGCTGTAGTTTCTAAAAGCCTTTCTGAAAATCATCATGCCAGTCTAAATTCAGCATACTGTCCTTAAAATTACTGGGCCAAAAAATGCCCTCAGATACAATTTACATGGAAATATTCAATCCCATGGAGAGCTCCAAGAGGGGTTTTCTCTCCCCTAAACCCAGAAGCGAATAAATGCAGCTGCTCCAAACTGATAGCAAGGAAAGGCCCTGAAGCTGAGAGAACGGGACCAGTCCATTCCTATTAAGTTAAAACATGAAAAGTCCTGGACAAGCTGTAAAAAAACCAGACACGATCAACTCAGTCAAATTTACAGAGGCCCTAGGGGCACATCCATGACTTTCTCTCTCCTGGGAGCTCTGCTAGATACAGCTTGGAGCAGCCAGAAGCACCACAGCACCGTGTTACAAACAATGGGCTAAATGAGCCCTAAGAGAAATCGTTTTAATGATCATCTTTCTCCTTTCGGGCAGGGACGTGAGAGGCAGAGGTCAATTTGTGTCAGGCTCCCTGTAGCCTTCTTGAAGCCGTTCAGAAACCAGATGAGGTGAAAGGAGGGGTTGTGAATTCTTCTCAGTCTAGAGAGGATTCCAGAGGGCCCAGTGGTGTCCATGGGTGACATGGGCTGCTGCCACCACAGAGGGCTTGTCCTGGAGAGATGGATCTGCACATGGGATCCTGGAGAGCACGGGTTAAACTATTTCTTGCTGCTACAGAGTCACTAGCAAGTGTCTTGAAGACAAGTACAGGCTTTTGATCTCCATCCAAGTGCTTTAATTTTTTAAGGTTGAGAAGTGATGACAAAAAACTTTTAAAAGATTCCTTGGCTGGGAACGAGAGGGGAGTAAATCAAAGAGCAAGGTGCACATCATAGAATTTACTGTGGCTTATTTAGGCAGCCTGGCTAAATACTCCACAGAAAGCTGCAAATTCAGCAGAAATTTTGCAAGGAGTTAGCGTAGCAAATGAGAACAGATAGTGATCAGGCTAGAGAACAGCAAAGCAGAGTCATTGTTAATTAAGAGACCTAAACGATGAGACCCGCTGAATTAGGTCAGCGAATATGCCCCTTCCTGCTCCAGTTTTAGGCTGGGTAAATGACTTCCAGCGAGGTCATTTCCAGAGTTCCTGCGGTTGCCAGTGGGGCCATGTAATGGACGTGAGAAACACTGCCAAGAAATATCCAACAATTTAGACCTGCTCTAGAACTGGGTCAACATACGGCAAAAGAAAATTAAAGTCAACAAATGCAAAGTAATGTTCATCGCCACACGATCCTCGGAACCCCTGCTAAGCCTAATTTATATAAATGGCTCCGAGAAGCTGACTACAAACTGGTTAAGCCTGCTGACAACACAAAATTGGGGAAGTGGACATGGAGAGGGAAGGAAAAAAAGCAAGCAAAGAAATTCTACAGAGTCCTTAGCTTTGCTGGGTAATTTGGACAAGGTGCAGCAAATAGCTCCTAATGTTGACAAATGCAAAAGCAATACAATTTATTTGCAAGATCTCAGGACAAAATGGGAATTGCCTTGAACTTCAGCGAGGGGAGGCTAAAATGGCTACAGCAGGAAGTCAGCAGCCTTTTTCACACAAAAGCCAGGTGGCACAGCCATGTAATGCATTTTTAAGCTAGGAAAGAAATCAAGGTGAACAGAAAGAATTAAAAAAAAAAAAAAAAAGGCAACATTCAGGTTTCTCAAAGATAACCCCCCAAAAGCAGCAAAATGGGCCTGCATCTATTATTGCATCCCTACAGCAAGGTCTTTAGCTGGCAAAAACACCTTCACAGCTGATACTCTGCAAAGCCTAAGCACAGGCAGGATCTTGCTGTGAGTGAACACAGCAACCTTTGTGTGAGCCAGGTGGAAAGGGGCTACAGTTAATTCTGGGTGACTTCTGAGTTACTTCTGGCAAGGCCTGCTCAGAAATTTCAGTTCTGTGTTACACGTGCAGAAATGACAATCTCCAAAACAAAAGCCAAGTCCTAGAGAGAAGGCGTTTTTGTCATTGCCTCAAGATAGATTCCAGTCATACCCAAATGTGTCGCATGGAAGACTTTTTCAAATGATCAGGATTTGCAAGGAGATAAGGCAGCGAGAGGCCAGATTTGAGGGAGGGCTATCACACAAGTTCTAACCCTGCCCGCACCAACATAGCCAAGTGATCACACTGCAGCTATCACACAGTGATCACACAGGGCAGGCTACAGAGATCAAGCCCAAAACTGAAAAAGAGGCAGAATCAACTTCTTTTAAAAGTAAAACTTCCCAGACTGTCTTCCATCTTCATAAAAAGCAATAGAAAGTAACTTTTTGGGATACTATAGTTCAGTTCAGACATTAAGACCAGACTGCACATTGCTTTGGCAAATATACTACACAGCCATGGCTGACCTAGATACAGAGAAGTGATCCATGCTGTAATAGTGAAATGAGCAGCAGGAAAACCTATAGGACTACTGTAGGCTATGAAGAGGGTGAGTTCAGAAAGGAACCTAAAAGGGAGGGAATAAAAAATACAACACAGATGACATCACAAGTGCCGTAGTCAAGGAAACATGTTTCACTTTTTTCCCTCAGTTCAGAGCAGGCAATCATAAAATGGACAAAAATAGGAATTCAGAGCCATTTCTATCTTCTTCCTTGAGATTATACAACTTTCAGAGACAATAAAAAGCAAGGTTTAGTCAGTGTAGACTTAGGATCTAATCTTCACAAAGGTTTGATCTTTCAATGTTCAGTTCATAGTAATTTTGTTCCTCACTTCAATGCACATTGCATCAGCCCAGGAACAACAGAACACTATGTACACGGTGAGAACTCCTTATCAGCCCCTTTTTGGGGCAGTCTATCAATCACCAACTATGTGTTATAGCATTTTATTAGCTACCCTAAGTTAAATGCTTGCAGCGTTGTCAGGTTGTTATGATTGTGCAGCTCAGCTCCATTTTGAATCTTTTTATGAATGTCATCTCCTTTAGCACAACAGCCAACGAGCCATTATGCTTCTTACCCCAAATGAAATACCTGTGGCCCACAGGACCTGCAGAATGGTACCAGTGTCCCCCTTCCACTGTCAGAGCTTTCTACTTCCCAAAGTTTAGAAAGCATTCGAGAGGATTTGCACAGAAACACATCTCACAGCCAGGGAGACATCCAGAGAGGATGGAAACATTTTCTCCCTAAAACGATTCAGTCACAAAGCAACAAACAAGGCCACTTTAGAAAAAAAGGGAAAATAAATGAATGCCAGGCATTGTACTTTACCATTAGTTAATCAACTAATGGTAAAGTACAGGGCAACATAAACAAGTTTATCTCAGAGTGCCCACTTCTCCACACTATTCTGATTAAAGTAGATCCCAGTCATTTCCAAATGTAAATTTAGAAAATATATGCTATTCATTTTGCAAATCACTCAACCTTTTTTTGACCCAGTGTCGCACATTTAGTCACAAAGGGATGCACATTCCTCTACTGCAGAACATGTAGAACCTGGAAAATACACCCCAAAAACACAGTCCAAGGCTGAGGGGGGACACTGGCCATCCAGTGGCATTGTGAGCCAGAGGAGGAGTAGCACTGCTGGAGGAAACACAGGACATCTGCCTTCCAAATCCTGGGTGTTCATCTTGCCAAGTCTTCCACATGAGGTCAAGAAAATACTGGTAAAGAAATATTGTTATTTTCATTTATTTCTAGCCCCTCTTTTATGGAATGAGTACGTGAAAAAAATATTGTCTTTTATTTCCTTTTAAGCTATTGTATCGTCTTCTCACATTTTTATGTTCTTTACAGATTCCTAACCTTTGAGTCTACACTGGAACTAATATTTAGATACTAAATTTGGAATCACAAACAGATCAGTGGCTATTTAAGATAGCCTGATGCATCCTCTGGATCAGAAAGTTCTTGATGCCCTGAGTGCAAAAACTGGGTGAATACTTCAGAATTTCCTCTGCCTTATGTCTCCCAGTTTGATTCATCTTTAGTACTATTCAGTAAAACTTTATTGCCACTAAAAGCTTTATCAAAGTGCACAGTGTTGCCTGAGGTCAGACCAGCCAAGCCTTGAGCCTCATGTGAATTGTTTTGATGCATAGAAAATCTGTCTTTAACAATTCCAGCCTCTCCTAATAAACTGGCCCATCCCTAAAGAGCACAGACTTTGAAATATAATTAACCTCCACGTATTCCGCCTTGTGCAGCGAATAGCACTAGGAAGAAAGACGGCTTTTTATCCGATTCACTCTTAACTGTTAAATCATGATTCCTTTTATTACGTTTTTGTGCATTTCATCCTAGTGGGACACAGAAACAAGTTTGGGTAGTTTCATTGCCTGAAATTTCTGCTGCGTGCCAGCTGTCTGGTGTGGCTACATTCTCTGCCTTGGAAAAGAACATTTATTTCCCATTCCTATACCATCTCTACCACTTTCCTAGGAGGGAAAGGTCTTTTCCCTAACACAATTAAAATAAATATAACAAAATATTTCTTCATACTGTATCTAGGCATATTAAAGCCATTGTCTGGTGATGTAGTTACACACCTCCCAGTTTAACTCAGTTTTATATCTGTTCGGTCAAGCTGGAGCTTTGGCAGAGTATAAAGCATTGCTATAGAGAGCCCAGAACAGGCAGGACTAGACCTTTCACGGAAGGCTTGCTCAGGGATTGCTTCCCCACATACCCTCGGTGTCCTTGTCAACTACTCAGAACTGAGCTGACTGAGAGGCACAAGAGCTGATACTCTCAATTTGCAGAATTTCTTCCATAAAGAAAGGATTTAGTACATTTGTTATCTCCATTTAGATGGAAAGACAAGAAGAGACAGCAGACATCGGTGAGTTCGAAGGGAATGAAGCTGCATGGAAGAAGTTGGAGAGAGGAGAGTTGTCCCCATAACCACCAGCAACATCTGATCTTCCTTCCTGCCTTGCAGAAAGAATCCTCGTTTGCCCAAATGCAGCTATCGCCAACTCTCATACCCAAAATAATTAGACTTGTGACATTTAAAGGAAGGACTTTGGCAGGTGAGAAACAGCAGAAGAAAAGCACAGCAAATTGCCATTCTATGCCAGCCTTCCAGGGAGCAGTGATATGGGGCAGCTACAACCTGTCTGGAAAAAAGGTGGAATGGGAAAAAGGGGACGTGAGTTGTGTAAAAGGCCACAAAGGCTCAAAGTGTCTGCCTCACTCATCTAACCTGTGTGTCTCTCAAGCAGAGGAGTAAAGTGCCGTCCCTGCTGGTTCCTGGTGGGCAGCAATGAAAGGAGGCACACAAAGTGATATTTCTCTCTCTCTTGCCTTGAGCAGGTGCCAGCAGAAAGCTTTGGCAGCTGCTGAGTGTTGTGCTCTGGGAATTTCTGCAGCACAGAGTGTTGGTCTCACTGCCGCAGTTGGATGACACCAGACCCGTTGGTGACAATGAGCCTTACAAGGAGAAGTGAAGGTGTAAAAACAAGATGAAATCCAAGCTGTGTTCTTTTGCAGGGCAGAAAGCATTCACTGACGTCAAGAGAGCTGCAGCCCGTTCCATTTGAGGTGCGTGTCGTGCCCAAAATGAATTTGAGACCACAAATTCACCTGGAAGATCGATTTCATGGCCCTAGAGTCAGAATATTAACTCTGCATCACTCAGCTCCCAAACAGCCCCTCTTTTTCCATCTGTGCTGTTCCTTGCAGCCACAGCCACGCCACCTTTCTCTGCTGAGGCTGGGAGAGCGCTGCGTGTCACCCCCTCGCAGCCACCAGCGTCCAAAGGCGCTGGAAAGGCAATTAGCTGTGCGAGGATTAGGGAGCTGGGAAGTGTGTGGGATGTGGTGCGAGGCCAGCGAGACAAGGGGGCTCACAGGGCTGGTCCCGCCCGTAACCACGTGCAGGACCATCATGCCAGTCCCACAGCAGCTGGGACAACACCTGATTTTTATTCCTAGAGAAAGTAACAAGTGGAAAGAAGGACTGCTTTCTGCAGAAGGAAATAAAAGCAATGCTAATTAAGCACTGTGCCTGCCTCTCTGCTTTGTTGCCAGTGTCCTTTGTTGATCCAAAAGCTACAGAGGCGACTGTGGGGCAGATTTCATCTTAGGTGTCACTTTGATGATTGCAGTAGAAACATAGCAGGTGATGTGGGAGGAAATCAGCCAAGTAACTTCAACAAAGCTGCACCCAAGGTGCCAAACAGCCCCAAAGTACAGCCAGTTCTTCATCATCCTCACTGGGATTGGAGCAGGTTTCCCTTTGGGAAACACCAAGCCCAGTGTTCCACTCTGCTCACTGCCTCTTGTCTCGACCCAGTTCTCTGCACATCAGCTGGTGCACTTGACAAAGCGGAACAAATAAAATATATCCTGTGTGGCCCCTGCTTCATCCAACTCACCCAGTAAGCCTTATTCTAAGTGCAGCTCAAACTTTCCACTCTCTGGAGCAAAGGAAGAAGCAATCATCTTGCCCAAACACAAATATCCAAGCACCAAAGCAGATCGAGAGCAGTACGAGTCGCAGACAGGGAGTTTTGGGAGAGGGGAAAGTCTTTGCTGCCTCTTTCTTCCCTCCAGCCCTTCAACCTCCTCAAACGCACTGCAAAGCCAACACAGAATACACAGCAACTGGAGGATGAGGATGAGCAAGACCCGTGGCATTTGCAAAGAGACAGACATACAGCAGCCAGAGAGTGAGGAGACAGAATCCCACCAGGAGCTGCTGCTCGGCATTTCTGTTTGCCCTGCAGCAGTTTCTGAAGCATGAAGGTGCCTGCGAACCGGCTCCCACTGTCCCTGCACCACAGCTCAGCTCTTCCAGGGCTTTAGGGAAGTGATCAGATCCCTGCTCTGCCTTCCCCCAGCACTCCCCCTCTGCAGCTCGCTGTCTGTTGATGCACCCACTGTGGGTTTCCGTCTCCTGACAGGGTTAATTGGCAGGCCCAGCGGGGGAAATAAAATGTTTCAGCTCTGTGGTTGCTTTTTTTTGTCCTTGTTTGCTCATGAGGCTGTGGGAAAGTGCTGGCTCTTGAAGGGTTACAGAGCGAGCACAGCAGGAAGCCAGCTGCTCTAGATCTCTCCCATTTATTCCTGGCCCCTCTTTGTGTCCCTTCACGCTGCTCAGGTGCATTTGGCAGGCACACATCCCTGCTCCTCAAACCTGGGGCCACGGGGAGCAGAGGGCACAGGGCAGGGCTGGGGGGATGGCCAGGGCCGAGAGGGACAGCCCTGGGCACCAAGAGCCATTCTGCACCCAGCAGCAGCAGCTTCTGTAGCCCTTTTCCTCTCCCTCTGAGGCTGGGCTTCAGCAGAGACAAAAGCCCCCTCCCACCTTCTTCTCTGAAAGCATTCTCATTCCTTTTCCATTTTCATCTAAGTTTGCAATGAAGATTTATTACTCTGAGTGATTACGCTGTCAGCCAAATGAGCAGGGAATAGGAATATCCTTTCTTCTTGCATTCCAGCCACTGGTCCGTTTGGCTCTCAGCAAAAAGAGCAGATTTAGCATGATTTTAGTCCCTTTTTCTTCAGGTATTATTTATTTTCGGGCTGACAGCATGTGGGAAAACCCATCAAGAATGAGAACCCTGGGGCATGAAGCTGGGTTGTTATTCACCTATTTAAAACCTCGAAGGAACGGGGTGGTCAGTTAAGTGTAAGTCATGTAAAATTCCAAGGCAAAGGCTCCCTATCAACACTGAAAACCAGTCAGATGTGGCATGAGAAGCAACTAACAACAGGCAGAGAGGGCGGTGAGGAGACAGAAATGTCAAAGCAGAAGACAGCAATAGTTCCCATCCTACACTCAAAAAACAGGAATTGTACACAGGATGACAATTGCCAAGGAGATGAAGCATGCACGGTTATGCAAAGAGATTTTACCCAAGACCTATGAGATCAAGATTTATTCTTAAAGATTGGTTTGTTGGGGTTTTGGGTTTTTTTTTTGTTGTTGTTGTGGGGTTTTCCTTTTCCCCAGGGATGGGTGGGGAGTGGGACATTTTTGTTTTTAATTTTAATTTCTTTGTAATGAGCATATTCCCCAGTCATACGAGAATGCAGCTGCAGCAGTAACACCGCACTGTACCTGAATGACAAGGACACAAACCCAAATGTAAATAAAAAGAGTACCCAACTAGTCTGATTTTGGTGCCCACCTGTGAGGAAACGCAAGTAACAAACAGATTGCATCAAAAAAACACCCCTCATGCTGGATTTCTGACATAACTGGTTAGATTATTAAAATGGTAATCAGTAAAAAGGGCAATTTCAATCAATCAACTTCATCTCCTAAGGAGAAGCCACAGGAGGGAGAGTGAAGGAGTCAGGAGATCTGGTTGTGCAGATTTAGGCAAATCACTTTGCTCTGTATGCCTGTTCCATTTTCCTTTTATCTCTCTAGACTGTGTCCTAGCACTGTGTCATCGTCTAGACAACGCCATTTCTCCTGTCCTGCATTTTCATCCAAGGAAAAACTGGGAGAGAAAAGGACAGGCACTGAGGCTGCAAAGCTCTTTACAGAGCCACAGACAGGTTCAGATCCCCACGTTTTAACATCCCTGGTCGCCAGTAAATGGCCAGAAAACCCTCTGGCAAAATGTTCCTTTTTTCCTTTCCTTATGTTGGTCCAACCGAGAACGACAACTCGCAATTCCGTGAGCCCAAACACAGCACCCTGCTCGGGGGAGCCGAGGGCTCAGCCCCGCTGATGCTCCGTGCGTGTCAGCACAACACCACTTCTGCTCTCAGTCTGCTCTGACAAAATCCAGGAAATGGCACAGAAACGCAATGTTAAAAAAAAAACACAAACAAGCCCTGTTACGATGGCAGAGCTGAAAACTGCCGACTGGGGGAGGTGGGGAGAGAGGGAAAGAGGGAGGGAGGGAGGGAGGTGGTGTGACCAACCCCAGGCCAGGCGGGGGATGGCGGCGGAGTCACAGCTGAGCGCAGGTATCGTGACATGGTGACATACAGAGCGACCCCTTCACCTCAGATCGAACTAAAGGTCCCGAAAGGCCCTCAATCAGACAGGACTGAAGCATCCTACCAAGGTGAGCACAGACAAAGCTCACAGGGAAAACACAGCATTTTCGGGGACTGGTTATGCCAGCGAGGTTTGTGGTTCGCCCAGCTCCCCTCAGGGCCATCGCCAGGCTGCGGATGGAGCCGTGGGATGGGGTTCCCAAACTACCCGAGCTGCGGAGCACACTGGGGAAATAAATGGCAGAAACAATGTCCCTCTGGGTTCTTCTCTTTCTCTCCATATTATTGTGTCACTGTGCATGTCACCTTGTAATACTGGGTTGTTTATCATCACTGAGTGCCTAGATTGGCCCCGCTAGAGAAAAATCAAAGAAAGCAGCAGGGGCTGGGGTCTGATGAGAAGGAAACAAATTCTTCCCTTCAAGAGCATGCTAAGTTCTCTGCTACCCCATGCACACCCACACATGCAATCCCAGGCTGCTCCTTTCCCCTGCCAGCAGCTCCTTTCAGCCTCACGCATCCCTGCTCTTCTGCGTTTCCTCTGCTCAGATTCGGTGCCTCGTTTCTATGGATTTCTGTGTCAACTCCCTCAAGGATATTCTCTGGAATGGACACATTTACAGGATGACTAACGTTCTGAAAGCAGGTGGTGCTATTATAGTCATACAAAAGCCACCTATTTTTGGTGCCTCGTGCTGTCACCCTGCTAGGCTCTGCTTTGCTTTGCCTTGTTATTGTACCAGTTTCTCGGCACCGTCACTCTGGGCTGCTCCAGTTCCAGCTCTGTCTGTAGAGGCCTGATAGAGGGGCATCTTTGTTCACTGCAATGGTGGCTTGGAGCTTCCCCACACAAAGAGAGGCCTGCAAGTTTCTTTTGCTGTCACCTTTCATTTCCTTCATGAATCTTGAGAACGTGCTCAACAAAAAAAGTTCTGGTATATGTGCATATCTAATGTATGCATGCATTCACGCATATAAATTCTCCTATGCAGAGCAGCAGCCTTAGAGTGAAATGTTAGAAGATGACTATATCCACTTTATCCTTATGTCATATTTCAGGTAATCACTTTGAAAGTCATAAGGTAAATGTTGAGTATTGTCTGCATACTTTTATTATGTCCATTAACATTAACTGCTTTAACAGCTCAGCTTGTATTGGCTGGAAACTCTTAGCTTGTCTCATCTCAGTTCTTGGCACGTGGTCTTATCTGTCCCTGCACTCCTGGGTTTGGTCAGTAGCACTGCAAGGATGCTGTACTTATCTGCAGCCACAGACCATCTCTGCCTAAATTCCATCTAAGCACCCAGCACTGAGAAAGAAAGTGAGATGAAATACAGGCACAGAGTTCAAATAAAATCACATTATTAGCAGTCACATTTCCCGAACCTCAGTCCTGAGACCTTACTAAACTAGTAGTGAAATGACCAGGAAAAAACAATGTCAGCGTAGGACAGTTTAAAAGTGCACATAACACAGCAGGGACCACTGCAGGAAGATCCTCAGGCAGACCCAAACCACCAGAATCTCCTATGTCCTTTTCACCTTGAAGAGAGAAGCTGGATTTTCACTTTCGGCTCAGCACTTTGCAAAACCTGGCAGTCTTGACTCCAGCTCCTTCTACTCCTCATAAAGGCAGTGGAGGGCAGTATAAATTGTGTGTGTGCTTCCCAAAGTGGTTTCTGCCAATCCAGCTCGCGTGCGAGGGATTTGCATTCAGAGGGCTTACAATAAGTACAGAATTATTAATACAGCGTTGCACTCGATGGCTGAGACACTGCTTGTAACCAGGGGAAAAATCCACTACCCTTCTGCTGTAAAGCATCTAAATGGGAATCAGGCTCAGTCTTGTCTCATAGCATAAATGTCCTGACCTGCTGTTCCCTACTTTGTAACACAAATTCAGCTATAATCAATTATAGCTTGAAATGTTCCTTAAACATAGAGAAAAATCCAGAGCACATGCAAAGGCCTCTGATGGTAACTGATGCGATAAAGCAGTGCAGGAAACTCCTATTTCTTAAGGCTGATTTTAAATGCCTCTGCAGACAGATGCAGTTGCTGTGCTGTGTACTGCTAACCTTGAACTGACATTAACAAGTGTATCCAAACTTTCCTTTTCCAACCAGGATGGGGACTTCTCTGACAGCTACTGCACATTCCCCTCTCCCCTCATTTCATCACCGACCATTCCTTGGTAATTGACAGAGGTCAAATCTAGATCCCGTTGGGATTCACAGTGAAAAACTATTGACATCAACAGGTCAGGAATAGCCAAGAGAGGATTTATACAACAGAGAGCAGGGAACATGAGCGGGAGAAGGCCACCCCAATCTCAGCAGGTGTAAATCAAGATAGCTAGAGATTTACAACAGATAAAGATAAGGCAGGGGAAAACAAGACAAAAGAGAATAAAAGTATCTTTATTTAATCAGCTCAGATGCAAACGCAATCTCCTCACAGCCCTGTGTCACGGGAAAGCTTGGACCTGGCCAGGCTGGTACAACAGGGATGCTCCATATCCTCCTGGCACTCGTGCCGCCAGAGCAGTCCGGACATAGAGGGGAAGCAGAGGGAGATAAAAACTGCTTTGTTCCTGCTTTTAGCGACCATCAGGAAAACATGCCCGGCTCTCAGCCACGGAGGGACGGCACGGTCGGTGCCAGAAGAGGGCACTTGAGCTCCAGCAAGCGGGAGATGCACGGCACCGCTCCGGCAGGACCAGCTCCGCCTGCTCCACGGCAATGGGGATGCGCCGACAACCGGGCTGGTGCTCCCGAGAGCTGGCACCGAGCGCTCTCCTCGCTGATTTTGCTGCCTCGGGGCTTCCTCGAGTCCCCTCATGAACACAGAGCTGGAGCTGGTGCTCCTGGATGACACAGGTCCCTCACCTGGGTCCCTCCAGCAATACGGATTGTGTGCTGGCTGAAATTCTCTCCTTGCTGGAGCATTTTGTGGTCACTTCCCCAGACAGACCCTCTGGAGTGCAGTAACCTTTACACTCACTCCAGCCTCGCCCTCAGGATGCATTTCTTGAGTCCTTTCCTTTGCTCAGCTACCTGTTCTCATCAAACTTGCCCAAACTTAATACTGCTGAGAACTCTTGTTGGTTGAAACAAATTAGTAAGGTCAGAACTTTTGGGGTGAATGTATCCGAAACACACAGACCCGCCTGCTGCCCAGCAAAGGACCCTAGACACAGAGGCTATCTGCTTTTCCCAGCTGTGCTATCTGGCTCGAAACCAGGCTGGTCTCCCTACAAACTGTACTCACTGAAGCACATAAACTGCTCCCATCCCTCCAGGCACAACGTAATCAGCCATGCCTCATCTCCTCAGAAAACTCCTGACAACAAAATTTCACAGATTATGCAAAACCCTGAATTATAGGCAAGAAAGACCAGAAGAGATGAAGAAAAACAAACCGAATGATACAGCAAGTACAAGAATTTAGGTCTTGTTTTGAAAGCCTTGTTTCTTTTCTGTGGTGTTCCCTATGACAAATATGAAGCCATTTTCTTGAGATAGGCGAGCACAAAGTAATAGCTAATGTATCTGAACCACTGCATCAATCTATACCATCTAATTCTAAGTGGCTCCCTCAGAGTGGTTAGGCCTCTGTTTGCATCCCAAAACTTTCCAGACACATGAATAAACCAAGCACGGATAAATCGGGTCTGAAGGTCTGTTTCTCAGATGGATCTGGCAGCTGCCTCGGTTTATTGGCAGCTCATTTATCATCTCAAGAAAAATATTGATGGTTCTAGAGACACAGGCCCTTTCTCTGTCCTGGCTGAAGGAAAGCTGTCCTTCTGGGCAGGCTTTGGAAAGAAAGTCAATGCAACAAAATCTGCTTGGCAAAAATGTGAGGGATGCGGTACAAAGAGGAATCATTAAGTAAGGAAGAAGGAACACCAGGATGATAACCCTGTCGGCCCAGAAATAGCCCAGTCTCAAATCTTCACAGTATTGCAGCAAGAATATGGGATTGTGAGAGCGCTAACAGGCACAGTCATGGGCATCTTCTCAAGTGGAGGTATCACTGCTACACAGAAGGGACAAGGAGCCTGAAGCTGTGTTCTGTCAACAGAACCAGCCACTTAGCAGACCTGGAAGAAATTCACAGAAACTCGATGGTAAAAGGGCTTGAAAACAGGAATAATGGGACTGAAGCACCGGACACTCTCTCCCCTTGGGCTGGTGGCATCATGCAGTCCTGACTCCACATGGGAGTGTCAGCAGTCCAGCTGCCTCTCTTCTAGAAATACACCAGGAAGAAAACTGGAGCCTCCGAGGCATTTCCATTCCCTGTCTTGATTAAACCAGCTGCTTTCCACTTGAACAGCATATTTAAGGATTTATTGAACGTCATATTGAGATCTGTCATGTCTTGATGTGGTGGGAAGAGATCTCACCTTGCACATGTAGCCCCAATATTGCTCCAGCTAAATGTCTACAGAAACCAGTCCAGTGTAAGCTTTTGCTGCTCATGACACTCCACTGCCCTGCAGATCCTCTTTGCTACATGAGAGGACTGGGATTTCTTGAGGGACTGGATGATGGAGAAAAGATGAATGGTTTGTCACCCATCATTTGGTCTTTTATGGCATCAGATGACAGTCGCTGGTTTAATAAGGATTGCTTAGTTTTAGAAGAAGAAATAAGCAGCCTGACAATCATGAATGCAACCTGACTGTGGGGGCACATTATGCAGAAGTTGGTTTGTTGGGAAGAGCGATGCACACCAATCATAATGACAGAAAGCAAGGTATTTGGGATACTGCAGTTTTCAAAAATGTAAATCCCTCCAATATGCATTGGTTTCCACATTCTTTTAGCCAGATGACCAAAACCTCCAGTCTATGCTGAACAGAAATTCGGTTATTTAAGAAGTTTTGAATCCCTCTTGAGTATTGGGACAAAGCAAGAGGACAGGAGAGCAATCACAGAGTGTTCAGTGCATCAGGAACTGAACACATGATGTTTACAGTCTGTACTCAAACTGAAGGCTTCATTTTTCATTTGGTGCTTTTATCTGCTGCTCATACGACCAGGGTAGGATTTACCCTTAATGCAAATAAAATCACACAACAAATACCATTGGAATCACTAGAGTCGATTCTCCATTGCTTGGCTACTCAAATAGCTGTCTCTAACTGGAGAGAAAATGTAAGATGGCAAACCAACTCTAGACATGATTACCTGATCTGGTAGCACTTTTCTGCTTATGATGTCCAGGGAAAGTGCTCAGCAAATAACTATACAGGCTGTGAGATTTCAAATGCGAAATAAAGGTGGCTGATGGGGTCAGTGATGCTCCCAGGGTAAAAGGTAGGAACCACAAAACAAAGCTTGCAGGTGGTAGGCTTAAAACCAGTTATTAGTAAGCTGTGTAAATTTATAACAAAGAATGTTGTGGATACTAGAAATGCATACAGCTTCATGGGAGACAAATCCATTGACTGTTAGCTCGGATATAATCAACATGCGGGTCTTGGTCTCTTCTCCAAAGTAACAAGTGACAGGACTAGAGAAAATGGCCTCAAGTTGTGCCAGGGGAAGTCTAGGTTGGATATCAGGAAACTTTTCTTCACAAAAAGGGTTGTAAGGCTCTGGAACAGGCTGCCCAAGGAAGTGGTGAAGTCCCTGCTCCTTGGAAGGATTACAAAGACGTAGATGTGGCACCTGGAGACATGGTTTAGTGGGGGACTTATCAATGCTGGGTTAATGGTTAGACTTGATGATCTTAGAGGTCTTCTCCAAACTAAATGATTTCATGATTCTGGTATCTCTGGCTCTGGGATCCCCAGTCCACTAGTTGCTGGAAGCCAAAGAATATTCAGGGAAAATAGTTACATGCTTATTCTGTTATTAAATTCTTCTCAGCCCCCTTATTTTGACCTCTGCCAGAGACAAGACACTGCAGAGGACTGGTTGTGATCTGAGCTGATTTGGCTGTTCTCCTCTTAAGAGACGAGACATGAGAGAATCAGACCCACCCTGCTCTTATCAAAACACAGAGGTTTCTGAACATTAGATCAAAGCTGCAGGTTAGCTTTAGTTTCTGCCTGAGACATGTTCAGGCTTTGTTCTTCTGAACCGTGGACACAGTTTCACCTCTAGGCGACAAGAGACACAGCTGGCTTGGGGTGGGCCGGTACTGGGCTTGGCTTGGATGGGCATTCTCATCACCTGTGAACTGAAACCTGACAGGTTTCTGGCCCCTTTCAGCAGAGGTTTGATGGGGCAGATGCAATCTGCTTTCCAGAATGCCACAAGATATCCTCTGTTAGGGTTTGCACAGATGTTAGGGGTAAAAGTGTACAGAGAAAAGGAAAGCAAAGTCTCAGCTCACCAGGGACATGCTCAGAAAGAAAAGATGTTGGATCTGTTTCCTGTGACTTTCATGCCTACTGTCCTCCTCTGGTTTCTAACAATAGACATGCAGCTGTCCCTACTGGAGAGATTAATTGTGGTCTCTCCGCTCATTCAGCTGGCTATTTTTCATGAAACTCATAGGAATGTAATATCTCTGAGACCTTTATCACTGTCAAATTCAGTTGCATTTGGTCAAGCAGCTGAGGAAGACAGACACACAGACAGAAAGAGGCTTGTTTCTTTGCAGTTTCCTAAAAAACATCCCTGGTGCCTTTTCAGAATGTTGGTATTTGGGACTAAAGAAGTAGTAGTTAAAAAATAACTTCTGCTCCCACCCTAGAATTCCTTTTAATCAACAATAAGTTCTGCTGAGCCTTTAGGTAGAAAAAATATGAAAGAAAGAAGGAATAGTTTGGGTGAAAGACAGTAAAAAGTGAACAAAACCACGGGACTGGGTGTGCCTGATTAGTGAAACAACCCCTGAAAAAAGCCCAATGGGGTGACAGAGATGCCTGGGGTAGGGCTAATGACCTAAATGCCAACAAAATGGTGAGGACACAGACAAGGCAGGCACAGAGAAGACTCAGCCAGAAGTGAAGAGACACAGAGAAGAGGAAAAAGAAGACAAACACGGAGATCCACAAACACCACCACAGGCTGACAGAAAAGCGGAGACCTCTCCCAGAGACACTGCAATTTGGCTGTTTATTGCTTTATGAAAAACACCTCATTTAGAATGGCTTTTTTTTTCCTCTTCATCCCCATTGACATTTGGGAAAGCTTCAAAGCACAGCACTGTCTGAAGCCCATTCCTAACCTAAGTCTTCAACCCACAGACATTACTCTTCAGTTATAATAACCACTCCCCTCAGACATTTCCAGCAAATTGTTAATATCTTTTAAGCCCTGCTCTCCATTGCCTTTCAGATTAGCCTTGCCCTTTCCTTTGCACTTAAGTTTAGCGAGTGTTACTAATAGGAATTTAACATTTACCAAAGTATTATTTTAACTACGGATCTAATAGCATTTGTATGGTCTTCTGAGCACCCAAGAGCCTCGTATCAGTTCAATGTGCTTAGTTTTGTCTAAGTTGCTTCTAAGAAAAAGGAAAAATACAAGTTTATGGAAAAGCAACTTCATAAGAGAGGCATTCAAACCCAGGAAATCCAGCTCCAAGAAGGATAGCAGCAGTGCCTGTAGACAGCTTTCCCTTCTTCATATTATCCACAATGCTGCAATCACTCATCATCAACTGCACCTTCCAACCATGCAGAAAAAGCACCACTTGTGCTTGGTCTAAGTTATTTTTTCCTGTGTACAAAAGCGATGCTAATAGAAAAATGTAACAATGTTTGTTTTTAACTGGCAAATTTTATGGTTTTTTGTTTGGTTTTTTTTTTTTTCTTTTAATATACTGCCATCAAAACCTTTGAATTAGAGAGTTTTGCTCGTGCAGGCCAAGAGTCATCGATAGCTTGAGTGGAAAGCACCAACGAGGATTTCAGTCAGTAAAACCCCAGTGACACTTTGGCACAAGTAACATTCCGTGTCTCAACAGAGACCCCAAAGGCTGCATCGGATGAGGCCATTTTTAGAGCTGGGCTTATGAAGATCTGCCTTCCCATATCCTGGATACAGCCCCACCCTGGCTGAGGAGCACATCCTGTGCCAGCACTGAGCTGAGGACACGTGGTGGGATGCAGGGATGATATTTGCACATGTGTCTCTGAGATGCTCACGCTCCATCTCTCCACAAGGTCCCTGTTCCTGAATACAGCTGCAAATATTGACAGCGCTCAAGTCAACCTGTCCAAATTCCCTAGCCTGGGCTCACAGCTACTCAAGTCTTCCTGCTGTTCAAAGAAGGCAAACTCCTGGATTCATGTCTAAAAGTGACTTGAGAGCATTTCTGTAAGCCTGGATATGCATCCTGCTTACATTCTCGTCCCACAGCCACCAGCTGTTCTCTCCCCTGTACCCTGGTATCCCTGGGACAGAAATCTGTGTGCACAAGAGGAAGAAAGGGGTAACTGGAATCATATGGTTAAATGGAATAATTTTGAAGATGTCTTCCAAGACACATCCTACATTTAAGNAAAAAAAAAAATTCTTTCTTTAACAGAAAAAAACCCGCCTTTATAATATGCTTTTCACTTTAATAGCATCTTTCATCTGAGGCTATCAAAGCACTTTGAGACACAGATCCTAAGAAATCCATTACAAAAGTTATACATACTCCTAAAATGATCGTAGTCACTTCCCTTAATTTCCATTTCTCTACTGATACTCCCAGTGTTTGCCTAGATGGATGCAGTCAGTGCTACAGGCAACTAGATAAACAAATCGACACACAAATATGAACTCTCCCCCACGAACAGCCCCCCTCACAGCAGAGTTTTTGTACAGCATTGTCCACTCCATTGAACCCTTTGAGAGAACGAGGTGTGCACACTGCAGCACCATCTACTGCTTTGTACTTTCATTCCACTGCACTTCATTAAACAGGCTTTCACTGTTTCTTAATTTTCTTTGAGCAGGTCCCACTATATACCCGATATGAACAAACACACAGATTTCTTCTGGGTATGAGCCAACAGCTGCAACCCTGAAAAATATCAGCTTCTTGTATCATTAAATGAGTTTCCGTGGTGCCCTGGGGCAGAGATATTGATGCTTGACAGCATTATCACTATAAAGTAACTTTACAACTCATAATTTAACTCTATGCTTCCAGTAATATTAAGAGCATTTGAAATTGTGGCTGTAAACCTTGACACTTTCACACAGACTGGGGAGCTGAAAAGAGGATTTTGTTTCCTCTCCTCCAAACCAGCCCTAAACATGGTACTAAGAAACAACCAAATACTGGAGGGAAGATGTGCAAGGAGGTCACTCTTAGAAAAATCTGCAGGATTAGGATTAATGCCACCTTTTGCAACACACAGAAAAGGAGCCTCTTTCTGGGAGCTTAGCAGAAGAAGGATGAAGGTGCAGACCTCTGGATGCCTTTCCCTGAATATGTGCCTGATTTACTTTGAATTCATCTTGGCAAGAAGCTCGAACTGAAGTTCAAACACAAGCCACACTGGATAACCTCGGCAGAGCTGCCTCAGCTTTATCAGCACAGCTTTTCATACCTCATTGACTTGTACTAGTAATGTTGCCTTTGCTGGCTGGGAATGAACCTGCAAGGGCCATAATCGGTCTCATGAGGATCTTCTCTTAAGGATATCACTAACAGAGATAGGAGGATCAGGACAGGCAGTTGCCAAAAAAAGAAATGTAAAAAAGCCCAAAATAACCAAGTACATTTGCCCTAGGGGACTGGCAGGTACACGAAGCTCTAAAAGTTATAGATGCTTTTACTGGAAGTGTAGTTTGCATACAGATTTCTTTTCTCCAGGACAGGCATTTACTGAGATCCAAGTACTCTTTAAAAGGAATCTGGATGTAACAAATGACAGTTTCCTCCGGGGATTTAACTTCTCAAGTCCCCAGTCAAGCAGCAGGCAGATATTCTCCTTAAAGTTAAGAATAAGAATGAACCCAGTGGTCCCACCGGTGTGAGGAGTCCAGGATGTGAGCTCCTGTTTGGCATCTGAAGAGATTCTAGTCAATTCAAGCTTCCATGCTGCGGCTGCAGCTGCATAAACGTATCTTTATGCCCACAAACAAGAAAGGGAGTGCAGTGCAATTTTGGATGGGGTCCTTTCCCACCTGGAGGAAGCTTGCAATTAAGATTAAAATACACCAAAAAAGCTCTGGACATGCTGACAATTGTGGTGTCCACCCATCTCCATGATTAGTCTCCCCCACAGCTACCAAGCTACAATCATAGCAGTTCCTGCCAGGTCTCCATCATTTCTGCCTTCCTGCCTCATGGTTGGACTTTGGAAGAGTAAAACCATTTATTCCCCGTTATGGGCTGCCTGTTTTGCAGCAAGGATCCAGTTCAAACACTCTAAAAAATGAACCAAATAGATTTTAAAGCTGTTAGTGTGACAGTCCTTTGCTGGCTGCTCTCAGGTCAGGCTGTGATGGCGGCTGGTCACAGCTGTGGTGGGCTATTGGAAAGCACCAGTTCTGGGTGTACTGTCAGAGCAGGGCTGAGCCCTGCAGATCAGGGTTCATCCTGCCTTCCCCTCTTTTATCCCTTGTTCCCTGCCCAGCTCTGAGGCTCGTGTGAATCGAGACAGCTCAGCAGCTGAGCTGCCGGTGGTGAGTGTTACAGAGCAGTTTACAAGCCTCGTGTCATAAGCCCTGTAAATGCCTAGTAAAACATGGAATTTAATGGAAGCATATCAGCTCATTTTAAAGCTTCTTCACCTGGTGCTGAGCTAACTGTTGTTGTGCTGCCTTTTTTAATCAGTTACCACCAAATGTGTGCATGTGTGAGAAGGGTTTTAAACATTTCTCTGTCCACTTCCAGGCGAGTAACAGACAAGCCTACAATCCTCTTATTATGCCTCCGAAACAGAGTCCATTCACTGTTATCTGCAGCACGTGTTACCGAGGGGTTTTCTGCAGAGCTTACAGAACACATCCCTGATGTTTCTCACGCTCCAGGTAGGTATCAGTTAGACACAGACCCACCAGGCACACGCACTGCGCTGCAGGAATGTCTGACAGGACGTTCGGGAAGCTGCACCTGATGCAGGGCTTTGTTTGCTGGATGAAAACACAAGAGGCACTCCAGCAGTACCCATTAGTGACATCATGCCAATCAAGGCCTGAGACATTGATGCAACCATGGTAAACCTCTGTGTTAGAAAAGGCCAGAAACTCAACGCTCTGCGTGGTGTTATCCCACCATACATGCCCCAAACATATACACCCTACACAGGCTGAAGGAAGATCCTTCCCTCCTGGATCTCATTTAAATCCTACAGCCTCAGTAGCCAGTTTGTTTTTATAGAACGTTCCAGGCGTCATCCTCTAAGTTCTGAACCAATTCATTTAGAATACATTCAGCCATGCTAACTGGAGTAATTTAAAATTGATTTCCACTTCTAATGATACCTTCCCATCCTTTTTTTCTTATTTTTCTTACTAAAAAAAGTTACTGTCCACACTAACAGTGTGAAAATTCAAGCACTTAGACAGAGAGTCTGTATTCCATTTTCATGCCTGTAAGGTATCCACATATCTCAAAAATTACAAAGTGCGTTTCAGTCATACCCATCTGGACAAAACGCATAATCTCACCCAATGTGAAAATATATCTGTTACAGTCTCACACAGAGGTTTGTACAGATCCCAGAGTTAGCATGTAAAACCTAGAGAACATGAAGAGATAAAAAACCCACCAGCAAACCTAATCTACTTATTTAATGGCATGAAAGGGAGTAGTATTGTGATTTTATTTCCCACAAATGCCGTAAAGAAAAGCAGCTGACAGGTATCATTACATGTCACCGGAGCAAACACAAAAGTATTCAGAGTTTGTTCAGTTTTTCTGTCAACAGGAACAACATCAGCTAAATTAATATTTTGCAGAACCTGGAGATCCTAATTTATTTTGTTCTCTAAAAGAAGCCAGCATGGCTAGTTCTGGATGCGTGATCTGCTTTGTAGTCTGTCTTCATGGTCAAGGGTGGCCTCAATTTGAGGCTGAATCTTGGTCTGCAATTCCTAATCCAGCAGTAGAAGAAGCTTTGAACAATCCTGGCCTCCCTGATCTTGCTTCTATTGAAAGGAATGGAAAAGGAGAAAAGGAGAAAAGGAGAAAAGGAGAAAAGGAGAAAAGGAGAAAAGGAGAAAAGGAGAAAAGGAGAAAAGGAGAAAAGGAGAAAAGGAGAAAAGGAGAAAAGGAGAAAAGGAGAAAAGGAGAAAAGGAGAAAAGGAGAAAAGAAGGAGAAAAGGAGAAAAGGAGAGACACACACCCCAGTAACATCACAGTGGGATGAACAAAGTCCTAAGCAATACACCTTTAAAGGCAGATTTCCAGAATACTTTCCCTGTCAATTCACAGTTCTTAGGCTCACTGTATTTTCTTCATTTATTTGCTTGAGTTGTTGCCTGCACGTAACTAGACAGTTAATAGAAACAGCCCTGTCCTTGGAGGCCAATACGAGCTGACTGCCTGTGTCTTTGGTTCAGGTCCATTAAAATATCCGAGCATTAATTAATCACTGACTTGCAAATAGCTTGGAAGGGCTGTTCAGGCTAAATTGGAACGTTCTGCAATTGTTTTACTTTCGGTCAGAGGCACTTCAGTGATGTGAAACTTCCTCCCCTGCCAGGATAGGACGTGCATAAATCCAGTGGCTACTCCTGTGTTGGATCAGACACATCTAGAGACTATTTCAAGCAGCTCCATGTCTTTCACTAACTGGAAATCTGCACATGTGAGGAAGAGCTGTTATAGGCAGTACTCTGGATAAGATTCCTCCATTGAAAAGGAAATAATAAAATCTTCCAGGGCAAAATGCCAGTGGAGCATACTCCATGGGCAAAAAGCCTGCCCTGCTTGCTGTCTGCCAGGCAAATCAAAACCTGCCCCTCTCCTCCTTTTCCACTCAGCTGGGTGAAACCCTAGCTGCAGAAACCAAGCTGCTGCTTGAGCTTTCCATGTGCCAGCTCCAGGAAGGATCTCTGATCTGGAGCGTGTTTTCTTCATTCTCTGGAATGACCAGAGAATGGAGTGTCTCTGCCTGTAGAAGGCAGGGCAAGCCAAGCAAATGGAGATGTTGGACCCCACAGGTGAAACTTCTGCAATGTGGAGCACAAACCAGAAATCTTTATGGAAAAAGAAACTAAGGCAGCGTGATCTACAGGTCACGAAGAAAAACAAACCCAAGGGAATCATGAGCTCGTGTATAGGGGCTCTTTCCATTCCTCACTGTGAAAACTCTTCTTGATAGATAAGGAAGGGAAATAAGCAGTTGTCAGCACAATGAGCACAAAGTGAGGAAGAAAATTAAAGGTGAATATAAGGCAGAGGTTATTGAAACACCAAAACACTACCTGAAGAGAAAGAATACCTAAACCTAACAGTAAGGACATTTTTTTCCCTCAGTGGCAAGATATACTGCATTTGTGTACATTGCAAGAAACTTTTCCTTCAGTTAACTTTACTGGGCAAAAAAGAGCTTCCATTCCAAATGCTCAAACTTGGTAAGTCACTTTATTTTATTCATCTCCCTCCTTCCCCCAAATTTCACTTTCAGTGGAGAAGTCAAACCAGAAAACTCCAAATGACAAACAATTCATTTCCCTGCTCCCTACTCTTATTCCCACACAGAGCACCCATATGCACGGATGGTGAAGAATTACGTCCCTTATGAAAATTTCTCCCTTGCTATCCCCAACTTCTGAAATGCAGTGGAGAGGTAAATAGGCAGTCGCAGCTAATCTCTCTCCCTCTGCAGTGTTTCTAAACCTGTGGAAATTTCAAAAGCTGCCAAGATAGAATGACAAAATGAAATAACATACCCAAGCTTGAAGTATGGGCACTGGCTGTTTGATTGAGCGTGGTGACAAAAAGAAAAATAAAAACATAAAAGCAGATCATAAGACCAGTCAGAACAATTCTACAAATTGCTGATACATTGAGATAGCCAGATGGATATGTGTTTTTTGAGGAATGAGACACTGCTTCTATTTGAGCACTCAAAAATGCCAACAACTTTGATGGTTTTGTTTTCACAATTTGACTTCCATTTCTTTGTCAACTGGCATTGAAGATTTGTCCTCGAGGCAGCTGCAGAACCTAATGGATCCTTTTGGCTGCAGTTCAAAGGCAGAGAGGATATTTTAACTCAGTACCAAAGATGCACTCTCAACTCGCTATTAAAACAATAACACAAGCACAGGGATAATGAGGGAGTAAGGAGAGAAATGAAGAAAGAAATGGAAGTCTGTGGAAGGGAATGGATCACAGACTCTCCAGGACTAGCTTCTATAACAAGTGTGTGAGACAATCTCCCACAAGAGGGAAATGGCTTATTTGATCTAATGTCTTTCTCTTCTTGAATTTCCACAGCATGGAGAATCAATATGAGGGAAATTAAAGCATCAGGAGCAGACTCACATTTCCACTTGTGTGTTCCTATCTCAGCAAACTCTTATGGAGACAGGAGTGTTTACCTCAAGTGCCCGGTTCACGTGTGCTGCAAGAGGAGGATGGATTTCAGAAGGATACAGGCTTCCTCGGTGTAGGGCACAGCAGCAGCAGCCTCAGCCAAGATGTAGCTGTAGAAGGAGACCTCCAGGGTGTAGCAGTAGGATGTGTCATTCAGGAGCCCTCCAAGAAAGCGCCGGCCTGTCCCAGCTTTCACTGCATCCCTGTTGAACGACGTGCTGGACTGCAGGAGAAGGAACACAGGGACATGGGGAGAGTTCAGGAGTGGAGCAAGGGAAGGAGTCTCTTAGCAGAGAGAGCAGCTTCACCCACATTGCCAAATCTCATTTACACTGCACAAGACTGCGCTGTTTCTTGATCATGGCCTGGAGGGGAAGCGCAGCTCTGGCACACAGGCTATAAATAATGCCTCACAGACTTTCACAAAATTCATCTCGGTTCACTGTTGATATCAGCTTTGCTTCTTCCCTCTTGGATAACACACAGCAAGGCTGTCACATGCACGAGTTGAAGGCGAGCCTTGCAGATGCTCAGGAGTTAAGCTGTACTGTTACTTGGATATTGGATTCCTTTGTCTCTGCTGCATTCCCCTGTATCATACCTATTCCCCCCACCCCTTCACCTGGACTCCTCATCAAAGCAAAAATACAGTGGCATTTACGTTTTGGTGAAACTTTCTCACCCAAGACATTTGACTGGTTCTTAAATTAGGTCACAGAAATTTCCACTTCACTAACTTAAATGTTAACGGGGTGTTGCTCTCTGAGTGGAAAAAATCTACCTCACCATTCTACAGCATTAGCAGCACAGTATAAAAGGCAGTATTTTGTGCTTTTACTGAAGATCTGGCTCTAAGAACCCTACAGCTTTATGACTATTCATTTGAGGGGTGGAGGGGAGGACTCCAAGTATTTCCATAAATGAGTTTTAGCTCTCCTTTGAAGGCATGACATCTGGAGACTAAAGGGCAGCTCATCTTCAGGCTGATTGAAGTCTCAGAGCTTGCTCCTACCAACTAGACAGAAAAAATGGATTCTGATTTCATTTTGATTTTCAGACTCTATTCAGAAACCTCATAACCATTAGACTGAGCCAACCTGGGCTCAGCAGAAGCTAGTGACAACCACAAAAAAATGATCCAGCTTGGATCTGTTGTATGAAAGGTCATAATAGCTCCTGCTGTAAGAATTCTATGTTGCCAGTGAAACACAAAGGACCCTTAACAGAGCTCACTGTTCAGTCATTGTGCCCATGGTGAGTTCTTTGAGCTGCCCAGTGTCCTCCTATGGAGCATTAGGGCTGCTACCTTTTCCTGCTAACACAATGCGAATATTTATGAAGCCCACTTCCTACCAAAACCGGGGAAAATAAATTTTCCTTTGTATTTAACAAGGAGTTGCACTGGTTTCAAACGCTAAGCTTCTCTAGACTGAGAAAATCAGACTAGTGATGAAATGAACAATTCTTCATGAATAGTGTGCTCCAGGAGATATAAAGAGTAGAAATACCTGTGGGTTTATTAACGTTCTGAATATCTTGAAGTCTTCTCTCATGTTGTAAAAAGGAAGGTTTTCCAGGTTAATTAGAATAAAATGGAATTGGGTTTCTTATTAGCATTATATATTGGTGCTTCCAAATGCAACTTGTTGTCTTTGTGGTAACATAGTATTTACTTTTGTGGTAATTTGTACACAGAATGCATTCTGCTATGTAAATACCATATAATTTCTGCCAAATTACATGGCAGAAGCCTGCAGGATATTCTGAATACCTATGGGACAGGGAAGTAAAGCCCTCATATGGAATGTTGGGAAAATTAACTGTTAATTTGCTATATGGGATAAAATACTTAAAGAGGTCTACAAGAGGGATTGTCCTCTGGCTTCCTGCAAAAGAAACCTTCAAAAGACCACTGAGATCCTGAAACTGAGAGGAGCTTTGTCCTTAAATTTCAGGAACGCAAAGGAAGATCGTGCTCTGGGGATTGCTTCCTAAGCCCAGTGAACATTGACTTCAGTGGATGGTGCTTCATGTTCAAACAAATGCCTGCAGTGGAACTTCTGATGCATGAGCGCATCAGCTGCCGATGGAGCCAGCTCAAAGGAACAGGCCAGCAAATGGGCCAGAACAGGACTTTGGGGTTTGTGTGCAGAAGCATCACTCACAAAGGGACTAAGCTTATTCTAAGACTCTGTTTGGCACAGGAAAAACACTGAAAACGTGGGAGGAAGTGACTCAGGGAAGACATTAGGGACAGAAGTACTTCAGTGAGTAGGAGACTCAGCTACTGATATGGAACATTTGTGAAGATTATGGAATCTCATCAACTATGTTTAAAAACAAGTTGGACGAGTATCTGCTGAGTGTAGTCCGTGTCTTTGGGATACAGCTTGCACATGAGGTCCTTTTCCTCTTTCCCATTATTTTAATCAGGCTAGAAGAAAGTTATGAGTAGAATTCCTAATAGATGATTCTTGAGATAAATCTTACATAATATTTTCATCACAGTTCTTGGCACGGCAAAGGAGGACCATGCCAACAAAATTTGCTGATGACACACTGTGGAATGAATCATCATTATGGAGGAGGTTCTGAATATCATACAAATGAAAAAGCAGTGGGATGACTTTGAGGGCCAGAGTGATTGTAGTCAGATGAAACTCAGCCACACAAGTGCCAGGTCATGCACTGAAGCATAATAAAAAAAATTCAGCTGTAGGCTAAAACCTTGTCAGCTGGAAATATATGAAGAGAGATTCTGATGTGTTACTTCACTGAAGTGATTTTTGCTTTCTAGAAGAAGTTAAATCTAGTAATTGGCAAAATTATATTTGTATTTCAAAAGTGAAGCATAAATAGTTTAAATATTTTCAAGAAGGTTTTGTAAATAGTAAAAAAAAACCACCAAAAAATCCCAAAATGTAGAACTTTCCAGAGTTTGAATTTTTATAATGTTATTTTGGGGAGCTTGGGGCTTTAGGTTTTGTTTTGTGGCTTTTTTTTTTTTCCATTCTCTTTTTGTGTTTGTGGGTGTTTATTTAATAGAAGAATTTCAGTTTCATCTGTGCAAAATTACTTGAAATGGCAACATCATTAATAAAATCCTCTGTTTGTTTCTTTGCCAAGTGGTACTGAATTTCCAGGAATAAGAAGCTGAACCTTCATTTAGGTACACAAATGTAGATTTTGAAGGTTACCATTGTCATCATTTTGAAAAGAAATCTAATGCCATTGACCAACTTGGTGTCTGGAGTCAAAAGTGTAACCTCTCGTTTGACTCAAGAAGGTTGGGGTAGAACATGACAAATTCATGTTTTGAAACAGCACCTTGGGCCTGGTTGTAGAGCAAATGTTATAAGCCAAAATGTGATTTGATCTTTTAGAGGAGAAAAAGAAAAAAATACAGATTAAAAAATATTTAGGTAATGACAGGAAAGAGCAGCAGGTACTTGCTGTGTCTAACCTTCTACTCACTGTTTTAGGTCAAGATAAATGGAATGAGAAACAAAAAAGACCAACAGTCAAAACTTTGACTCCTCACCACAGTTGATCTTGGAGTTTTGCCTGTGCACATTTATTTAATCAAACCCTAATCCGGGCAAAAGAGGGGTGGTGGTGACAAGAGAGGGGCAAGAACACAGGGAAAGTTGTCTGCAAATGAGTCTCTTGCTTTTCTAGGAGAATCTATTTCCCTCAACCCCTTGCAAAGCTGAACTGAAGTCATCATTAAACAAATGCACTGAGCAGGCACAGCAGGAGAACAGCTAAACAAACATTTATTTCTCCAAGGCTGAAATGCATGGGAGTGTTAACAGCAGCAGCAGCAGCGAGAAGCGCAGTCTGGAGGGTGGGGGGAACATCGAAGACTTTGAAGTTCTTAAATAGTGGTATTTGTATAAAATCAACAGTAATGCATTATTAAAACACACAGATACATTAAAGCTCATAGAAGGACTTTGCTTCCCAGCTGGTGCGAGAAAATTCAGTGAACAAATAGCTATCCACAGAATTAGAAGCTGCCAAGCGACCCAGCGTTAAAAGAGCAGAGAAGGAAGGGTGAAGGATTCCCTGACTTTCTGGTGGGAAGGAACTCAGCAGAAAACCAAATTTCAAACACATTTGGGAGCCTCAAGGTGTGCTGACCCTCCCTCTACACCTCAGGCATCAGTGGCAGCTTCTCCAGGCCTCCCTACCAGATTTCACTGCTCCTCCCCATGCTGTGCTGAATGTGGAACTGGTTTCAAAGCAGCAAAAAAATCTCGGCCCTTGGTTAGACCTCTCAATGTGCCAGAACCCCTGTCCCTTGCTTCAACTGGTGGGATCTCCTCCTCATGTTTGTGTGACCTCAGAGGGGTCCAGTCTTGCTTCAGCATCAGAAAACTTCAGGCTGCACAAAAGGAAAAATTGGAGGCAAACCCCAGTAAAACTGGATTCACTTTTCAGTAGAAGAAAGGATGACAAAGAGAGATGGAATGTCAAACAGGCTGTGTCCAGCCAGTGATGGATGGGATTCTGCCTTTCACTGATGGCAGGACAAAGGGACCTTCTCATCCAGAACTTGTCGGGGAATCAGTCTTTGTCATCTCCTGAAACTGCTCAACACATTAAGAAATAAAGGAACAAGGTATGTCCACAGTGCAAGTCAGACCTTGCCAGGCTCCTAACATGGGAATCAGGGTATGGGCTGTACGTAATTTCTGATCAACCCTAAGCTGTTCCTCCGACCCAGCGAGACAAGAAAGAAAAGAAGTACAAAATATTCAGAAAATTGCCAACCAGGCAGAAATCTGGTCATAGACTTTGACAGAATGTAGAAGATTAATTTCTGGCACGGCAAGGTCCAGGGAGGTTCCTGAAAACCAAGAGACAGGTTTTAGCAGCTGTTCACATCTCCTGCAACACAACTGATTATGGATGTGCCTGTGGAAGGAAGTAGCAAACTGCATAGATCTTCAAAAATCTGAGCTCTAGTGTGCACATGAATGTTTCCCAGAAGATCATTTCTCCTCACAAATAAAGTATCTGCATGAAACTCAGAATAAAGAGATCTTCCCTAAAGTTGCTGAGATTTATAGATGATGTAGCTCCAGGAATTTTTCTACAAAAGGATGCAGTATGTGCAACTGCATGCTCAAAAGTCTGAGAATGAGGTTGGAAATCTTTCCTGGAGAAAAGCAGAGACAAAAACACTAAGAAGATTCATAATTAGAGAATAGTTTCATATTACAACACAGAATTAAAAATACGCTGGGTCAGCCTATGCCATTTCCATAGCTGTGTTTCACAACTGAGCCTAACTACTCCTACAAAACCCCACTCCAAACCCAGAAAAACTGCCCACATTTTGCTCATTCTGTAGTTAAGAAAGAAACACTTTACCTACGGGGGTAAACTGGGATTACGCATACAAGTTGTTTCACGTTCTTCACTGATCAACACCAGCAGTGGCCAAGAGTAATCAGGACTCATTTACAGCCTCGTCAGAGCTGTCTGCTGATGCTGCTCTCACAGACGAAGAGAAAACTTTTATTTTCCAGAGCAGATCTGACCTCTATGAGCCCTCAACTCAGTGCCCCAGTGTGGCAAAAAAATCCCCAGTGATGATAAAAAAGTTAGTAGTTAGTGCTCTAGAAAAAAAGGAATGGCACGCTTGTCACCAAGGAAGAATAGACGTGCCACTGGGAAATGGGCTGGAGCCCAGACAGTGTCCAATCCATCTCGGAGAGCAGTTTTACAGTATCAGCTATAACTCACTCACTCTCATTTTCTAGAACGCTTTATTGAAGTCTGCAAAAGTTAGGAAGAGAGCACAGAAATGCTCTCTGGCTTTGGAATCTCTGCCACAGAAGGCTGCAAGCAGCAATACTGCAAACTGTGACTCTTCTGTTTGCCCCTCCACAGGGAGATTTAAACGGGTGCAACTGGCAGCTTGCTTTCCTTGTGGGGACAGAGCTGATTCCTGCCATAGTGTGTCCAGCTGTCTCTGCTTTGACCCTGCCATTCTTGCAGCTGGTAGCCCACCAAGCTGTCTCACAAGCAAAACTTACCTCCTCACTTCTCTGGAAGCTCTGAGCAAACTTCTCCCATCAAAAGCCAACTTAACTCTCTCATCACACCTACCTCTCACCAGCTCCATTAACTCTATTAATAGACTGGAAAGTAGATGTGTTTTGGGGGTTCTTTTTGTGATAGACTATCAACTCCATGCCAACTGGGTCTGGAGACTTGGAAGTCATGGCATTTGGGAGGTTGCTACCAGGCAGACTTCTTCCAATTTATTTGACAAGATACAGTCAGCATAAATCCCCAAAGCAGACAGCTGATCTGAAGGAGGCAGCAGGCAAAGAGGAAGGATTCTGGGAGAAGAGGTGTGATGAAATGGGAACAGAGCTCAAAATTACTCCGCAATACATCTCACCTTGCAGCTTAGCCATGTTTCTGATGCACAGGAAGAAAGCCTATTTCATCTCAAAATCAATTGTGACTACTGAAATTTGGGAGGTTTAGAAAAGTTCAGGATCATTTCAAAGAGGAATTCCATTGTTTGAAGCTTTTCCAGATCCCTTAGGAACAGGCAGATTGGACTGATATTCCTGTGGCTAGGGCTCACTCACTCTCACAGATGGCTCTGCAGCTGACAGCATTTTGTTTTATAACTTCTGTGCCTGGTAGGAAACACTGAGGTGGGCAGCAAAGTTTGCGTTTAGCTGGGGAATATTCTCTGATCTAGAGTTTGATTTGCAGAAATCCAAGGAAAGGCATGCAGAGGAGACCTGGAACAGTTTGACCTGCTCCAAGAATGTGAGAACGCCTAAACCTAAAACTTGAAGACCAAATAGCCTCAAGTCCTACGAGATTTTTAACCATTCTATTCCCTGTCACTTTTAACCATTCTACTCTGTCTCTTTTTGCCTTCTTCCTCCTGCCCAGTGGAAAGCAGAGAGCAACCACCTTTTCTCAGAGACAGCGTCACTTTTTAGGGGTACCATGAGCACATCCTGCCTAGCATCACATTCTCAGGCCTTAGAGTGCAACTCCCCTCAGAGAAATAACAGTTTAAAGGTACGTTGTCACCACACACACATCTGCTCCCTGAGGGGCTTCATTATCCCTTTAATGTGCAGGGAAGGAATACCAGATCTTTCCCCTCCCCAGCCCTCCCAAGTGTCTTTCAGTCATGCCTGCTTAAGTTGGCTGATAAAAACATATGTTTGCATGGTCATTAGCAGAGAGGTTGGAAGGAGGGAGCTTTATAAGCTCTCACTTTATGCCTCAAGACCAAAAGTACCAAATTAGTTCTTTTTCTTAGAAATTCTGCAGCTAGAGAAGTAGCTGGCTTTCATGCTTCAGGGTTTCAGCTGTTCACCTGCGAGAAGTACAATAGCTGCACTTTTTACTACTCATTAATATCCATGCTCTGCTGTACAGCTCCAGGACTGATGGAGGTCTCTGCACCTCGTACCAGTTACGCTGGCAGCACCAGTGCAGGGGTTTGGCCCTGCTTTTCACACTCCTCGGAATCCTTCTGCACGTGCACCAAAACCGACTGCGCTCCCAGCTCCCACCTCCCCGAGTGCTACAGCTCTGGAGTTGTTTGTTGAGTTCACTGGCTTTAGCACAGCGGCTAACACGATTGGAATCCAAATCAAACCAGCTGAGAGAGCTCCTTAAACAACACCTGCAGCCAAACAAAGCAGCGTGGCCACGGCCTGAGACCTTCACAGAGCCAGACAAGGGTTTCCCCACAGAGCTAGTCAACCCATCACAGCCTACTTGGAAAAAGCAAGAGGAGGAGGAGGCAGATCCCACCCCATCCTGAAAGCAAACCTCAGTTAGAGTTCCATGCTACTGGACCTGCCATCCTGAACACACACATACAACAGAGTGTGCTGTATCCCAAAACATCCTTCCTCGGGTCCTTTTGGCTCCTCCTTTAGTGATTCTGCATCTCCCCATCACCAGAAGTTCATTTAACACAAGTGACAATGTCACCTACTCAAACATTCACCCATTAACCAGACTGGAACTCTAATGGCCCTTTTAAGAGCCAACCCAAGCTGTGTCCAGTGATACACACAAATAGGGGATCTGAAAATGCTTCAGGTTAATAATGAAGAAAAGGTCTGCTTTTCCCCCCTGTTTTCTTACTAATAGCAGCCTCTGCTTCTCTGAGCACATCCTCCCCCAAAGATGCCAATGGTGCCATTTCCTAGTCTAAGCTCTGCAGGATAATCACACTGTTTAGAAAATAACTCAAGTCTCTGGAGTTCTCACTTTCTCCATTTGTCAGTAGAAAACGAGACGTTTCCTCAAAATATACAATAAAATAGCCTCTAGCAGTAGCCTGCAATGCTTCTCTTTACAATACTTTTATGAGCGTGAGCGCAGTCTCCTGGGAGTGCTTTCATAATAATTTATACAAATGACAGAAAACTAGGACAATGAGAAGCAAAAAGGGAAATGCAGCCATCATGCACACAGTTGCTTTGAATAGTCTGCAGAATAAGTGGTTTGCTCCATGGCAAAGAAGAGTTCTCACTTGCAGGCCCAAGTCAGGGGATTACAAAACCTTCCTAAGGAGGGGCAGGATGCTGCTCCTAGGGCAACCCAATGCAGCCCATTGCTCACATTCCTTCTTGGCTCTCTCACTGCTCCAGGAGAGTTCTCTGAGGCACGGTTGGATTCTACACACGTTAAAATATCCAGTGGTTAAAAAGGTAATACCCAAAAAGCTATCTTGGCAGGGGGATGGGTGTCCAGTTTCTATCCACCTTCCTGCCCTTCCTTCACAGCCCAGTTTGTCCCAGCTGTGGTGCTCTGCAGGAGAGGCAGCTTGCAGGAGGATCTACAGCAGCTCCTTTCATTGTTGCTGCTCTGGCAGGCTGTCACCTGCTCCCAGCACGGTGACATTAGCTAAGAGTAATGGTGGTCTTTGAGAATACACCATAACGTTGCCATGAAAACTTGTTTCTTCTGTGTACATTCTAAATTTCTACCTCTGTGGAGATGGGGAAGGGACTGTCAACTCCTATACGCACAAACAACAAGGCAAGAAGGTACTGAAAGAAAATCCATTTGTTCCAACACTTCCCCCCCCC
>VZRN01001083.1:5988376-6034928 GCA_013397935.1 Dasyornis broadbenti | reverse complement strand
CCCCCCCTTTTCCTTTTCTTTGCAATACAAGTTCAATCCTCAGTGTACAAGGAGGGGAGAACTGGTGCAGCACGACACAATGCAACAGTTTCATTTCGGTGAGACTCTCCAAGAGGCAGAGTCTTTGTGAGACCGAAGTCTGTAACACTCCGAAGGACAGACTTTGTACAGTCTGTTCCCTGTGCCACCACAAACACATTTCCTGTCTCACTTCACCCAGCCTCCAGAATAAATAAATAAATGAATGAATGAATTTATGGAGCAGCATGTCCAAGAAGCAGCAAGCAGAAATGTATCCCAGAGGGGTGCTAAAGCATATAATAGCTGTATTTGTCTTCCTGGATATGCCTTGGTACAAGACTACAAAAAAAGGAGGCAGGATCATTTGTTGTGCTCAGGTTTTAAGAGATTTCTGAGTAGATCTGTTAAGAAGCTTGCATGATGTTAACAAAACCTACCTGAACACAGCAGCTTTTGCCGTTCTGAGACAGGAGCCTTTTTTTACCAAAACAGGAAAGAGGCGCTTAGGAGATGGCGATGCAAGTGAGCATGGATTTTACTTTGGGATACATTCCAGGCCTGGGCAACTTTTTTACTGCTTCCCCTTTCCTGTCCAGCCATATGCAACACAAACTGTTTTTTTCTTAATTTAGAACAGGTTATTGGGATTTGATCATTCAGTGTTCATGAGTTGATATTAATGCCTCAGGCACTTGCACTTCCTTCAGACACGGCCCAGACCACAGTGGGATTTGCAATGGGGATCCCAAGATTCAGAGGGAGATATCCAGACAGGGTAAATCAGAACAGCCCAAAAATGCTGCCATAGGTAGATGAGAGGAGGTTTAATGGAACAAACACATCTTCCCTAGGAAAGCTTGGATGGGGAATGCTGTGAAAATGAGAGCAGCAGATCTGGAGTTTGTGGATGAAAGGAAGGCAGCAGAAGATACACTGAGATTAAAAAGTTTTTCTTCATTGCTCAATGTTTGAGATCGAGACTAAAAACAAACAATCAAACAAAAAAAAAAACAACACAAAAAGTACTAGTGCAAATCATTCCATATCTGCATCTTCTCACATTGCTGAGACAATGATAGTCTCTAAAATACGTTCTAGGTCACAGCATTGCGGCACTGGGGTTACCAACGCGGTCCCCTAAAGGAAACCGGGTGGGTTGTTGTCTGGAGACTTCACTCTTGAGTGTAAACATGATATAAACCACGGAACTGCCGACAAAGAAACCAGAGTGGCACTTGAGACATCCAAGTTTTAGTCTCCAATTTCTTCGAGCAAATAATTTCTCACCCACTTTCTATCCCTTTTCCAGCATGACTGGAAGCTCTTGGGGTTGCGGACTTTCTCAGCAGTTACCCAGTGCCCAAAATAACAAGACCCCAAGTTTTTATCAGGGTCCTCGGCTAACCCTGGCACACAAAGCGCAAACAGCATTTCTAAGGAAGGTTCTCTGCTGGGTAGTTAAATACAAGAAAATGAAATGAGAAATCAAACGTATCCAAATGCCACCAGTTCAGAGTCCAGAAGAAAAAAACCCAAACTGAGCAGATCAGGCCGAGTATCTCTGGCTTGCCTTTATCCCTTAACTGCAAAGAAAAGCAATCTTTGCAAAGTGATAAAGCCACTCAAGAGTGGCTGCAGTTGTTTCTTTTAAATGAACCAGAGAGAACAGATGGTCTCCTCTCATATTGTCACAAAGGTCAAAATTAGCCAACCCTAAGACTAGCAGGTTCTTGAAATGCTCAAATGCTTCTGTCTGGTCCTTATGACTAATCCACTCTCCCAAAGAAGAGAGGTCAAATGAAGAACATCCCTACAAAAACTGCAACTACTCCAAGCCATGGCTGATGTGCAATGCACTCAGACATGGTGTCAACAGCTGCTCCTAAAACCCAATGTGTCAGCCTTTCAAAAGAGATTGTCAGCTTTCACTGTTAGAACTTTCATATGGATTATATTTACTCCCCAGTGTTTAAAAATATCCTTCTTAAACACTGAAAATATAAAATGTTTTCCTTACAGATTTTGTCCCTTTTGCCCAGGCAGCTGCCCAAGAATGTCTCATATATTTATCTGGGAGCAAAACATCCTAGCCCTTTTTTCACTTCCCTCTTCACATGCTGACAGCTCAACCAAAGGCAGGCTTCTGTTTCTGAAGTCATGTACAAATGAGGAATTTCTGCTCTCTTTCACTACTTATGCCTGCAAACCACAGTCAGCTTTCCAGAGAACCACGGGGTCACGAGTTTTGCCCAACAGATAGGGCACAGAGACACTGGGTGACTCTCCTTTGGTCCTATAACAGGCATGTGGGTACAAATCCCCTATCCATCCCCTACTCTCATCAGCAATCTCCCTTGGATGCTGTCATTTAAATATGAAGGCCTATTGGAAATGACAGGTGAAGAAAGCAGCCCGGGCATGAAATGCACTCTAAAGTATATTAATAGAAGGTTGCCAGACAAGACAGCACAAGGCATGTGATTGCATCATCTTAGGCTTGTTGTTCATGCTCCTTTGCATCTGGCTGCGTGATTCCTGCCAGATTCCCGGCTGGAGGAGCAGACTAGGATTTGCCTGCTCTCCCTAACCCGTCCCGGGCTCAGCTGCAATCATGCAGAGCACTGAAAGAAATCCCTTTGAGTTGAGATTCATTCCGAACATGTAAAACCCAAATGACTGCTTCTCCAAAGTGAATCCCATTTCACAGCAAGTAGGTTATTAGTGTGGAACTCCACACAAGTAGCCCGCATTCAAAAGCCCTCTGCATTATTAATAGAAGATGAGCTTTTGACATCAAAGGAGAACCATTATGTATGCTAAACGGTGGCAAAAATTGTACCCGAACTTCAAACCTTTTCAGGGCTTTGTCCCTTGTAAATCAATCAAGGTTGACAGATGCTTTAAGGAGAGTAATCTTTTCAATGATACTGTCAATGGATAACATAATGGGACATTGTCTCTGTGCTGTGTGAAGACATGGAGATAGTCAATTATGGACAACACTTCACGAGGCCGCCAGTTTTCACTTGAAGTGCTGCTGTTGAAGTATTATAATCCCAACAAATGGCCACAGCAGCATACAATGTAAATGAGACCTCCTGAAGCTTTGGAAAATTAATTAGTAACAACAGTGGTCCATTCCCACACTTTCAAACACCAGCCTGGTAATGTTAACGATGCACTTCCCCCCGTCCCTTTGAGCAGGCAGTAGGGCATATTTACATACACTATTTTAAGTCCTCGGCACATTTTCCCCTCTGATTTTGGATTCTTTTCCTCTCTTCACCTGGTATTTCCAACCAGTCACATAACCCACACGGCTGGAGCTGTGGACAAGAAAACAGACCTTCCTGCTTGTAGACACGCACGGTCACTGCACACACGTCAGACACTTCGTGGCTGTCTCCTTTCCCAGCCCTTCTATCTGCTCAACTGCCCTGGGAAGAATGGCTTGGATGGATGGCAGGGGAAAGGTTTCCAGTCTCAAGAGACCAGCAGGATGTCAGGGGGAAGCTGAATGCACCCAGCAGCACCTCGGTGGAACTCTGGTGCACTGGATGGCAGCACATGTATCTGACTGCCAGCTCCTCCAGGAAGGAGCTTGAGAGGCAAAGGGGAGAGCCAGTGCTGTTTATTTAGCTATTGGCTTCTATTTCCTACATCATCTTCTCAAAGATTTTCCCTTTGTCAACCAAGGCTAGCGCTAAGAGGAACACTTAATCTCCACAGTAGCAGAGAGAAATCCCACACTTGAGCACAGAATTTCTCAGCTCCTATCAATTGCAGGTTTTCATTGCCATGATCTGTGAATGCCCCTTCTCTGTAATGTGTTTTTGAAACAACCAGGTGCAGACCAGAAACTCAGTCACCGAGGTCTCCTTGGTAAGAACAAGCTGTTCCTTGAACCCAACTTCCTCTTCCCTAGACTCCAAACATCTGGGAACAGATGCAGCTGCTGTCCCTCCTTGTTTAGGATGGATTTGGTCTTCTGTACTCTGGACAGTTTTCTGAGCTCTTCTACCTATTGGAAACTTGCTCTAAAAATATATGCCCCTTTTCAACTCATTCAGAAGAGTTTGCCATTTATTTCCAGTATCAGAGATACCTACACACGTACTTTCTTCCAAGTTACAAGTATTGGGCAATTGTAAATCTTCTTGCAGAATAGTTTTCTACAGTAATATCAAAGAATTTCAAAACCATACATTCCCTTTGCCACAACTTTCAACAGAGGTTATCTAACCTTTTCTTTAAAGCTAATTATTTTTTTTCTATTTGCTAGCTTATTATTATTTAGAGTGTACAAGTTAAAACTTTGGCAAATAATATAAACAGTGGAACAATAAAGTTGATCCAGTTCATCAAAAGACAAAAGATCTGCGAAAAACAGGGCATTCCAGTAAGTCAGAACCAAAGGTTATTATACAGAAGATGAACAACCTGATTTTGTCATGTGTCCACTCACATACATAAGATCACAACTTACCACTGCTGGATAAGGTAAGCATAAGAGGAAAGATGGTAGCTAATAATAACATTTTAAGGTAGCCTATTATTCATACTGAAATAAAATTCACTCAATCCAATAAGGCCAGAGATTTATCATAAAAAAACCCAAAAAACTAGGAAAAATTAATTAAGGAAGACTTGGCTTACATAAGAGAAGTCTTCAGCATTCTGACAGAGCAGCTTGGGAAAAACAGCCTGTCGCTGAAATCTTTCCTCGTCTTCAAAGATGTTCCCATACATGAAGCCATTCATCATGGTGGAGTGGGCATGGATGTCAATATAGAACTCCAGGTTAATCTTCTGTTGAGGGAAAACAACAACAACAACACAACATTCAGCATGAGATAAATCATAACTGAGTTATGCAGGTGAAGCCTCCCATAAATCCAGTCCTGCCATTGTTGAGCCCATCCATGGTGCCAGCATCAGGGAGCCAATGCTGAAGACCTCACTGTGATGCACCCAGCTATTCCTGCCTCTCTGGGGGGGGGCACGTGAAATACAACAAAGGACCATGACAGACAATTCTTTACCTTTGTTTTGAGAATATCGGAGCCTTTTGCACAGGACACCGTGCAAAATAGAGCCAAAACATTATCTTTCACTGTGATACAGGGCTTACTGCCAGTGATAAAAATATGCACCTTCCAGTTCTAGAACACTATTATTTGGGCTTAGCTTTGCCATCTCTGCACAGTTCTGCATTGAATTATGCAGATGTACCCTTCTGCCAGGTGAAACAGGCTCAAAAGTGTGTAAAAAAAGCTCCAGTATTTCCTGTGCAGTTTATTTCTGCATATAAGGAGAAATACTGCAAATGTTTTGTCTCCCTCTGCTCTGTGGCAGTAACTCAACAAAACAGCTCCCCCAAGCACGTGCCTGGAATGCCTCTGCTTGTAGCTCCCCACAGGATGCTGCACCAACTCTTCTTTAAAAGAAAACAGCAGGACTCCCTAACACAGAAGCACCTGCTCTCCCATACCCTTCCCATGGCATCAGTGGGAAATAGGGAATGCTCAGTTTGTTCCCTCCATACAGTGCCACCAGCAGCAGTGAAATGGCATTGTCCAGCACTAAAGAGTGATACCAGAGCAGATGCCACTGGATTACCCAGTTTCCCCAAATTCTTTGACTAGCCCACCCCTCTCACCTGGCCAGCATGGGGCCAGTTGGAGCCATCCTGGAGACCGGAATTCAGCTGGCCTCAACAGAGGGATGGAGAAGAGCTCTGCTGGCAGGATGATGCTTATGATGTTTATCCCTGTGTTGAAATACAGCATGCAGCTGTGCAGCCACAAGCCTCCCCTGCACACAAAGCTTGCTGGGGCTGCTGGAGAATACTGAACTGTGGGGCAGTCCAGGGAACCAGGAAGGCAGGGTGGATTGTGCAGCTCATGTGACAGCAGTGTCAGCTGTTCTAAACAGTCTCTGATGGGGGGGAAGAACATCATTTGGTGTGTGACACTAATATAATACAGATTTACTTTCCCCTGGCAGAAAACCAATGTATAATACACAGCGACTGTTTAGTTTAATTAAACAGCCTAGAGAGAGTAATAACGTCTCTTATTAAGCCTCTGCTATGTTCAAATGTTACCTAATGCAATATCAATATCTGACCATGCTTCATAGGAAAAGGAACATTTGATTGTGCTTGACTCTAATACAATAAATGGTTTGCTCCTGCCAAAACATTCTGCTGTGCTGTAGAGGACCAGCCCTGCAATAAAGCACACATCTGCTATTTGGAGATACAGCACTGAGGAGAAAGATTAGCATTGACAGGATGAAACACCACACAGGATTTTCTTCCTCTCCAAGCATACAGAAATTAAAACCAAGATTAAGTAACACTATTTTCATGAGATAATTTCCCCATCACAAACAGAATTTGATGAGATCAGATGCACACTGGCATATCACCATAAAACAGAACATGTTGTAGAGTCTCAAAACAGTGATTTGATGAAGTGAGCAGATAATCTAGTTAAACTGGGTATTTGTAAAGCACGAATGTCCTTCACACAGGAGTCAGTGACCTAAGTCATACTTATTTTAGAACAACCAGACAGAATTCTTTATAGGAACAGAGTTACTAACATAAAGTAATCGAGAAGCACTGTGAGATATATAACAATAAACTAGAATAATTTGCCATTTACACAAATAAAATTGCTGGTGTAAACTGCAGGATTTGTGGTGTGTCATAGTGTCTTTAGTCATTCATAGTTTTCATGTTGTTACCAGAAGAAGGTGGTTACAAACAGAGACACAGAGGCACAGATTATCAAGATAATTTTCCGTAGGCTATCCAGCAAGAAATTCACCTGCAGAACACTGGTGACCTGAGCCTCAGCTTAATATTCAATTATCAAGTTATCCAGTCTAACACACTATCACCACAGTATTTTCTAAACTCTCCCAGAACCCTTGCTCAAAAAAACCATTGGTAGAAGTGTCACAGAGAATATTAGAAAGTCTCCTGGTGTGCCGAGATTTCTTTGAAGATCTTTTCTGTTCATCAAAACCATTTTTAAATAATCTGGTTGCAATGGTATTTTTGTGTGGGAACACTGTCCTTTACAGATGTTACCTTCACCTAAAGACTGAGCTTCCAGATCTCTTATTTGGAAGCCATGGCATTAAACAGGTAGCCCATCACCCAGACAAGTGTTCAAAAACATTTTTCCAGTCATCCGTTTCAAGGTATTTTAAAAGTAATTTCTTAAGTTAGCCCACAATAACTATTCACTTGGGTTTTCTTCTGGCCTTTGTTCCTTAGCCTCCTACTGAACGTATAAAAGTCTTTATTTCACATATTCCTGTGCACTAAATTTAGTCCAAACCTGCAACTGTCCATCTTACTCTGCATGTTTTTAAACACTGCTAGAGTAATTGCCAGTTAGATGTACTACTTCCAGACAGCGCTGTGTGTGAGCAGAACAGCATTGCAGTGTTTCACGTTTCTTCCCCTCACATTCATTACTTTATCAAAGGGAAACACGTTGAGCATTCTCCATTACAGAACAAAACAATTCAGTGCATTGTTGATATAACACATGAGTTCTTAATGGAAAAAGTCCCTTTATTCCCAGACACAAAGTTATTGTGGCCTTAAGATGGACAATAACAGTCACTGGGACATTAAAAGTTTGCCATCTCGTGCCTCAAGTAGCAGACAATTTGTTTGCACACAAACTTCACAAGAATTATGCTGTGGTCCTGAACAATAATGGTATTTCTTCTCTCTCTTTAGAGTCATACATATTCATAGGTGCTTTACGTGGAGGAACTGCTTCCCCCACTGCCACACAACAAATTTAAGCAAGGCAATAAAGTTTCATATTGCAGTTGAGGTTCTCCAGAACATTTTGACATAATTACTGATCTCCGGCAATTCAGGTAGGATCACAGAATCAACATTTTGTGAAATATATAATGTCACCTACTGATGGCAATTTCAGAAAAGTCAGCAGAGAGGTGACCTTCTGAAATTGTTGCTCTTGGAGATAGGAGAACTTTGATGGGAGAATGAAATAAATAAATGTACTTTTGCATTTCCATGAGCACATGCAAACACTTAACCACTGCTATCTGCCGTTATACCCCAGGGGTATCTGCACAGCACAACCCATCCCCGTTAGGGCTTCTAGGGCTGCAGCATCTGCAAGCGAGAGTGGGAATAAATTTAGAGATGGTTCAAAGCCTCATAGTTTGCTTCAGCCTTTATGCAGAAAATAATGAATAACTAGGCTCAAATATCTCTGGATGCCGCAGCTGTCTTCTGAGAGACTTACCAGTTACATCCTACAATATGATATTAAACTCATCATTTTCTGCTTTAGAGGTGGAATGCAAAATGGTTCAGATGCCTTTAAAAAGTCATCAAGCAATTTAATTCTCTCAAGTGTCTTTTCTTTGTGCTTACAAGCAGTAGCAGAGTTTTCCTCTCTCACAGTGTTTCTTAAGAAAAGCTGTAATTACCTGGATGACCCAGGTTACAGAGTTCCAGAAAACAAAGGCAGACTTGGTCTTTCTTTTCTCCGTGTCTCAAAACAGAAATCACTTACTAGACTGACAGAGACAATGTTTGAACCCCACTTCTTTGGAAAGTAACATTCTCTCCCTTGAAAAGAATGATTTTTTTCTCTTCTTGCCACTTACCATATAAACCTTGTATAAATAAACAAGCAAATTAATTTCTGCTCTGAAGTTCATTTGAATCCCTGTCTTTGTGACAATCACTTTCCACTGTTCTACTGAGTCAGTCTGAAGCTTCTGTCAGCTTGAGAAATGTCCCTATGAATTAGGGGGTGGGGAAAATGAAAGAAATCATGAATTAAGAAAAAGAACTCGCATTGTGAAGGCAGGAAATAGCTAAAGTAGTACAGAAGCTGGTTCGTGATGCTATGTAAAGTTTGGAGAAAATAAATTCTCACTTGTCTGCATTTTTACTTCCTTCACTGAATACCTCTGGAAAGTCAGTAATTAAAGAGTAAAAGGAAAGAACTACATTAATGGCTGGTGCTGATGCGACCAAACTTAGATTTTGAACGGTGCAATTATGACTCTTAAGAAAACAGAGGTTTAATAAATAAATAAATAGAAGTCAATAAATGCCATAATAAAAGGATAAATGTGCATTGAGCCCAGAACATGAGCCACTAGAGAGACGAGTGATGAGGGAAGAAGCCAGCTCTGTCCACCAGCTGTCACTTCAATATGGATTTTATTAATTCTTGGGCATAGCAATTGGTTTAGAGAGAGAGGCATCAAAAAGCCTTCTCTACTCCAACATTTCATATAGGGGATGGGATGAAACTCCTTGCAATGTTTTATACAAGCTGCTAAAACCATGGCTTGTTATTAGCTGCAGGGAAGGGAACAGGCTCCAGGCAGACTTTGTGTTCTTGCTGCTAAACCAGTGTTTGGAGCAAATGGACATTCAACAGCTGGCTCAGCAAAAGGAGTTTGCCCCTTTTCGTTCAGAAGGCATTCAGAAATTCCCAGAAGATTGGCTCTTTGTTTCCTCAGGTATCTCTCAGAAGAAGAGTTCCTCAAAAGAATCTCTCAGAAGAAAATTTTGCGCAAGTCTCCAAGACATCCCTTTTGGCATAGCCACCTCATTACCTCAGGATTAGTTATTTTGGCAATGTTTACGGTGGTGACACCAGAAAACACAATGTGCTCCTAAGTAAAATAAAGGGAAACTGACCATTCAGCATCACATGGTCATCAATCTACATTCAGCTACAAAGTTCCACTCCTTCTCCTTTCAGCCCAGGGAATTCTGCCCAGTGCATTGAATTGCACCTTAGGGATGTGTGGCACTTGTCTCCCATCCAAGGGAACATGAGGTGGAATTCAAACTGTCCGGATATGGTACAAATTTTCAAGCTTCCCTTGAAACGCCTGGATTTGGACACCTGGTAAGATAAATTTTACCCAAATTACTTTTACCTCTACCTTCTCCCCAGATTTCCCCTGCCACTCCAAAAAACGCATTAAATACTTCCACATTTTCCTCAGCTATCCTTTATGACCTCTGACAAGTTAGTCCTACAGAATCATCCCCGGTTTTGCAGCCAATGCAAGCCACACCTTATTAGAGGCACTATTTCAGAGTTGTACTCTGAAAAACTCCCCTTTTGTAACCATAGGTACATCTTTCTCCTTCCATTCATCATCTCACACACCACCTCCTCATTCATCTTTGTAAACACCATTGCAACAACAGCAATTGTTTACACGAGAAATTAATAGCAGGAAAGGAGGTTACTATTTTAAAGAACTTTCCAAAAACCTTAAGAAAAAAAAAAGGTTTCCTCATTTGGCTTCCACAGAAAGGAAAATGCCACTTTAGAACCACCCTTGTTCTCACTGATGTGAAGCACAAAAGTCAGTTTTGCTTTTCCTGTAGACACCTTGACAGTCTGGCAATGTCTTTTAAGTGTCCCTGCAGAAGCAGCTTGCAAACACTGATGTACCACTAACTCTGCATGACCTTCCAGCAAATATTCATAACACTTCAAGCATTCCTTATACACATTTCAATAATACTCTATGAGCTGTTGTCTCTCAGAATGAACCACTCCAATCCAGCTGCTGTTCAGAAGCAACTATTTACCAACCCTGTTTCATGGCAAGTTCTTAGTCTAAATAATGATACCTCTTGATGGTAGGAATAATCTGACATGACTCCCTAGCATCTCAAAGTGGATGGAGAAGAGATCTCTGTTGGTCTACGGTTCAGGAAAAGGATGTCATGCCCATCAGTACTGCTTTCCTGCCGGTCTTAAAAAGTAAGGGATGCTTTTATCCACAGAAGAACAGGAGCTTGAACCCTACTCTGGTGCGCCCATCAGTCGCCCCGAAAGGAGTTAAATTCAGAGTTCTGGCCTCAGAGTGGGAGGTCAGCAACATGCATATTCTGATCCTGGCTCGTTATCTGCTTGCTTCTCTCACCTGCCAGTGCAGATAACAACACCTCCTGAGGATTAGCTGACGTTTGTAAAGCACTTTGAAGATATAAAGCATCACAGTGCGTACAAGTTAAGTGTTAATTCATCTGCCGGGCTGATTCTCTCTCTGACCCCTCTGCAGAGACGTCCAGTTAGTGTCAGCTCTGGCAGTTTTTGCAATTCAGGCACCTGTCCACCAGCCCCTGGACTGAAGCCAGCAATTCACACAGGACACAGAAGAGCCGTCAGATGGCAGCAACATTTGGTCACGACAGGCCTGAATTGGATTTGAAAGGGTGACCTGGAGGTGAAAGGCTCTATCAAGAAGCCACTTCTGTTCAAATGCATATTAAATTAGAGAGGTGCCAAAGAGACAATGTTAAGACCCAGACCAAGTTTAGACAAGACTTTTGGCTCAGCTGCATGGACAGTTCTTGTATAATTTTTACCCTAAATGATTATGAACCAAAAAATACACACCTACGGATTTTGGGTCTGACCTCAAGCCAAAACTAGGAGTCTGAAGGACAGTCCTTTCTCTGTCTCCCCCTTTCTCTGTCTCTCCCATAGAAGCAAACATGTACAAAACACCACCATTGTTTCCTGACCTTCACAAGTCCTGAAATCTTTACTTGCTGGAATTATTAGAAGAAAGCAGTGGGGCTGAATGGGGTCTTGAGGCATTACCTCACCCCAAGCTTTGCTGGTCTCACTTGGCTCTGCCCATCTCAAACACCACTTGTGTGCCCCCACCAGATGACCCACAGGACAAGCTTTAGAAATCCTACCCTGCTCACTTCTCTGCTACTGAACGGCATTGGCTCTACAGAAAGAGGGCTCTTCAGGAAAGACAGAGGAGATTTGTGGGAAAAGAATGGACAGCTTTTCAGAAGAGGGAAGAAACCCTACTATAAAAAAAAGAATGAATGAATACAAGAAAGCAAGAGGGAAAGGGAGAGTAAAGGAAAAGGAGAGAGAAGCTGGAGCAGTAAGAGTTACTTATTCTCTTATAATTAAAGCAAGAAAATTAGGTTATGAAACAGAAATATCTAAATGACCATGTTTTCACTGGATAATTAAATTTGGCTCTGGTCTGGTTCTGAAGGTTCTCTCAGCTGAAATGCTCCCAGTAGCTGCACTGAAGGTTTTAGCCCTCCTTGGTGCTGTTCCTTACACAGCCACTTGCTTGCTGTGTGACAACACAAGTCATTTTATGTCTTCAGGCATCATTAATTGCTGCTTATATGCCTGCAACTATATTAAGGTCAAGAATTCCTGATCAACTATTCACTTAATAGCAGTATTAATAGCTTTGTGTTTTACCACTAACTTTTAATTGTACCTCTGCAGAACCCTCTGACCAAGGAACAAAGACTTTACAAGTCCATAAACAAGGCCCAAAGACATTGCCTGCCTCTCCTCTAATAAAAAAATGCAAAGAGTGGTAGACTAAAAACAATGGCTAGGAGCTATGGCTCCCTGTCCCCTAATTTCCTAGGAACTCTTGCAGTTGGACAAATTGTGTGTAGGCAAATCAAACTCTATAACTACGTTTCTCTGGTCTCTCAAATAATATACATCATTATTCACTATTTCTTACTAAATAAGTAGCAGCTGGCAGAATATAAAATCATCAGGCAGAAGACCAAAGGCAAACAAAATGAAGCATTTTTTAAATTAGCTTATACTGCAGAACTTACTGCCACCACATTTTGGCCAAAACACAGGTGAACACAAAGATCAAGTATATGATAATTACACATTATCAGAAGCCTTGCTCTCTTCTTAGTCTATCCCTTAGCATCTGCAATAAGATTCTGAGCCAAATCAACCTTAAGTTTGATGCAGCATCACTGTTCTTACTTTCCAATTACACCTTAATTTATGCTGCAGAATGAGACTTCTGTAGTTCCTAAAAAGGTAAGGTGCTGATTGGTGGTAGAAGGTGTGTACATTTCTACAATTTAAATTGTCTTGTCTAAAAAGAGATTAGACAAATTACTCTAAGGTAGGTCCTGCTCTATATAAAACTTTCAGCTCAACAAGCCCTAAAACAAGGAGAACTACAAGCTGGACATCAAAGGTAAAGGCCCATTTTACAGATGTAAAATATTTTAAACAGGCGCCTGAGTGTCTTTTTCCCACCTGCTCAGAACACACCGAGAGAATTGGATTAGCTGAACCTATTAGAGTACCTGTAAGGGTTGTTTTTATTTTACATAGATCTGCGTGGAGTAAGAAACAAAAACCCACACCGGGATGGAAACGGCAAACCTGCTCAGTCAGGTGGAAGGAAACAACACCGAATGTGTCCTTCAAAGGTCAGGGGGCCATCCATTGGCTTGAGAAGACAGGAAGGCTGTGGATGGACATTGTGCACATGCATTTACAGCTGAAAACCAAGCTCTTTCTGTTCACCCTCCTGGCTCAGCCTCACCACAGGCAGAAGCTGTCCATGGTCATTAGTTTTATTCTGTTCCTTTGCAAGTGGAGCCTTTCTTTTCCTTCCTCGTACTCGGGGCGAGCAACAAGCACATTCCAGCAAGAGATAAAAGTGAAAGCTGATAAACAGGAACACAAGGACACCAAGAGAGGTTAGGGACTATGCAGCAGACATAAATGCTGAGGGGAGGGACAGCATGCAAATACAAAACAGAAATGACCCTGGTATTCTCTTGCTGACCCATGATTCATCCACAATGGGAAGAACAGCTTTACTTGGGTTTGTCCTACTCAGAGACAGCCCAGTATAACATTTTGTACCAAACTGTGGGATATTTTCTCTGAGCTTTACATCTAGCAGTATTTATTGTCTGCACAGTGCTATAAAAGCTAAAATGTAATGGACACTTTGGAAGGGCCTGCTATTACAACTGAAAACACAACATATCATGCCTTTTGCAGGGCATTTTATCAGCATCAGTTGTACCTGAAACTTTCTTCTGCAATATTCCCCTACTCATACTTGGCCAACAGGTGTCCTGGGCTGCATTAAAACCAGTGTGGCTAGCAGTCGGAGGAGGTGATTCCTCCCCTCTGCCCTGCTCTTGAGACCCCACCCGGAGTGCTCTGTGCAGTTCTGGGGCCCTCAACATGCAAAAGACACAGAACTGCTGCAGCAAGTCCAGAGGAGACCATGAACATGCTCAAAGGGATGGAGCACCTGTCCTCTGAGACACAGCCTGAGAGAGCTGGGGTTGCTCAGCCTGGAGAAGGGAAGGCTCCAGAGAGGCCTTAGAGCATCTTCCAGTACATCACTGGGGTGACAAAAAAGCTGGAGAGGGACTTTTGACAAGGGCAAGGACTAGGAGGAATGGCTCAAACTTAAAGAGGGCAGGTTCTGATTAGATATTGGTTACAAATTCTTTACTGTAAGGGTGGTGAGGCCCTGGAAGCACTCAGGACCAGGTGGGATGGGACTAGTGGAAGGTGTCCCTGCCCATGCCAGGTATTGGGATGAGAGTATTTCCAAGGTCCCTTTCAACCCAAACCTTTCTGTGGTTCTGTGGAAATGCTGCAGGTGATGTTGCCTTGTGTTCTTCCTGTCAGACCAAGCAGCAGGACAGGTAACTGTGCCTGTATTCAGAGTCACAGCATCTCAAAGACAATGTCTCCCTTGCAAGCACATCCTGGGGACCACTTTTCTTTTACTATTTCCAACAGAAAGAACATTCAGTTCATGCAGAGGATCGGGGACTTCAGATTCAGCACAGTGCTGGAAGAAATGAGTGACAATCTCAAGAGGACCCACAAGGGCACAACTAAACAAAGGTATGGTAGGACTCAGAAGAAGGATATCTCCCACCCTAGAGAGCAGCAGCTGACCCACATGACCAGTGGTTGACTTAGAGATTTAGGCAGCTTCTGCACGCTTTTCCTTCTATGTGTGTCTATATATACCTTTATAAGGATGTGGGTGCGCAGAAATGCACCTTTCAAGTACAAATATTTTGAACTTGTTGTCATCCTTCTCCTCTGTACCTGTTACAGCTGTCTGTGATGGACAACAACGCAATTTGCTCTGAACTGCAGGTATATCAGATCAACATTTCACCTTAGCTCTCCTAAACATTGCATAATCGCCGATGGTTTTCAGGTTGAACATCATGAACAATAGCGTGACTTAACCCTTCCAGGCAGAAAAGCCCCACAGAACCACTGACTCACTCTGCTGTGGACTGGGGAAGAGAATGAGGAGGATCAAAGTGAGAAAAAAAGGCTACCCTCTTATTCCAACCGCAGACCACACGGCAAGGCAGAAACCAACTCCACAAAACAGCAGCACAGTCAAAGTTTTGCACAAGACTTTGGCACAGAACTCATGGGAAAAGCAAACTTTTGGTGAACTTGCTGTGTTTTTCCATAGTTTCCCTGACAGTTTCCTCCCCTCCACACTCCCACACACCACACAGTGAGTTGGAGAAAGTCCGGAGCTATGCTTTAACTTTGGATTTCTCTGAAGGAAGGAGGTTTCTGCTATCTCTGATGGCTGGAACCTGATCCTGTCATCATCCGCTTTCTCAGAGAGTCTTCATTTGTTGAATATTGGTCTGTAATAAGAAGCAGGAAGGATAGGCATTTTTATAGCAACTACCTGCCAACAGATTTCAATTCTTTATCCCTTCAAAATCCCACATCTGTCCATGTCTCCAGGCACTAGTGGAAGAAGCTCTGCATTAGTTATTTTTATTATCTACATAAAAATCTTTCAATTTATTTATTTATTAAGAAAAAAAACCCCAGCTATCTACAAAACTCAGTTCGTTTTGTCCTTAGGCAGACATTTAAAGCTGTCTGCCAACATCTTTTCTTAATAAAAAAAATAAGCTAAAGTCTTTATTACACAAAGTGTAAGAAAATGTGACCAGCTACATTCACTCAGCTGAGACATGCGCCATCCATCTATCAGAAAAGATTTCTGCGGCTGGAAGAGGAAACATCTGCTAAAAGAGGTGGTCCTATACCTGAACCTGGCCACTGATGGTGCACCAGCCAAAGAAACCACTTGGAGGCTGGGTCTTTGCTTTTGCCTCTTAGACTGCAATATGATGAGGGCTGAAAAATACATCCCAAAGTACTTCTGTACCATGCACAAACACCCCTTGGACCCTCATGCGAGGACACCGTAGGTGATTCATCTTCTCCCCAAAATTGTGTGGCTTGTATCACAGGGAGTGTAGTCCCTGAAAAGCAGGAAGGATTTGGAGTCCTGGCTGGGGCATGTGGCAGAGCTGCTGCCTGCACTCTTTCTAGGCTGGTGACTGGCATATTAGACCCAAACAACACATCTTGGGCTGACACAAGATGAAGCACATTAGGCAGATGGCATGTTTGCTCTGCACAAGCCAGTGCCAGAGTATTTCCTCCTAATGATCTTCTGTTCTTGTTCTCACAGCAAAATTGGTTTTAAAGCAAAAAGGAGAAAAAAAAAAAAGAAGTCACATGATGAGAGCAAAGATTACTATGCGGGGAAAAATATCAGGGAGAGCAGGGTTTTGTTCTTTCAGTTCCATGGATTTTATTTGTGTGTATGTATATATTTATAAAAACAAACACCCTACTTTGTCAGACTTGAAAAGTCAAAATTTACATTTAAATGGAGGCATTTAGCTGGGTTTTTTTCTCTCTCTCATCTCTTGAATGAAGAGCACAAAAGATTAAAAACTCTCAATTTTCCTAAATGGAAGGATAACAGGTGAACTTTGCATTCTGAGAGCTATTCATTTAGTGAACAATGTTCGACAAAGACCAAAGTCCAGCTGATCAAGGGGAAAAGAGCACTGGCTACTAGGCCTGACCGGGATTTGCCCAACAGCTGAGACCAGGAGAAGCTGTGATCCCATTGTGTCCTGTTCCCAAGGAGGAAATGATGCCAAATACAGCTCCCTGGGGGCAACACCTACATTTCCAGATGTACAGTGGATCACTATCCAACCGAAAATCACTGCAATTTTAGAGATTTCAGTGCTACAATAGCCCTGTTTTCATTGCTGGAACCTCTGCAGATGTTTAAAATGTGAGGTGGTCTGCTTGTAAGAGAAAATGAGAAGACTTAAAACAAGTCCATAATTGCACAGCATTAAAGCCATTGTAAAATATCAAAGTGGAGGCAAATATTGTGATGACCCTTAAAGCTTGCTACCAATTACCTTCCTTTCATTTTTTTTCTTTTCTTTTTTTTCTTGTTTACTTCCTGGCCAGGAAAACAACCACTGATTTTAAGCCTGGAGTTTATAGAACAAGTGCAAATGCAAGCAACAGGCTCAGATAATGGTGTCTCAGTCCATGGAAAGGTGTAGTAGTGGCTCACTCAATTCTGGGATGGATTTCCCCTCTCTGGCTTTTTCTAACATAGAGCTGATCCACCACGTTAAAAGGACACACAGGCAAAAAGCTAATGTCATGTTTTTTAAAACAAGTGTTAACCACAGATCCACCCAGCCCCTTGTAGGGTCTGATTTTGATTGCTTTTAACAGTTTCTCATGTCTTACATTGAGTGAAATGCACACACAAAACCCCATCAACAGACAAAAAACAACAAAAAACCCGAACTCAACAAGCTCCCACCTGCCAAAAAAAGAAAAAAAAAAACCAAACCAAAACAAAAAAACCCCAACCAAACAAAACACCCCAAAAAACCCCCAAACCAAACTAACTCCCCCACACACCCCCCAGTAAAAATAGTCTTGGCTGCATTTTGAAAGCAGAGAAAATAGTCGTAACTGTTTGGAAAAGGCACAGACACAAAATCTAAATGCCTGGGAGGCAAAAGTGCTATCGCTTCGTTCCCAGCACTAGGAAATCACTGACTCACTGTTTTTAAAGTTGCAAACAGTGGTTCCAGACTCCCAGGACCAGAAGCTATCCAAATCACCACATTTCTTCTGGGACATGTATTCTGATGCTCACCCAGCATCTCATTGGTCCTTCACTCTTTGGAGAGTTTCACTTTGTTACCCTCACAAACTGCGCAAGAATCCATTGTTTCAGCAACAAATGCTGCCAGATTTCCTAGCACTTCCCAACTTAAAAGCATTTAGAAAAAAATACAAGAAAAAGGAATATCTTAAAGCAATTGATTCTGAATTTAAGCCTTATGCTGAGATTAAAAGCATTTTAACTGAGCCAGCAGGACAGACATCACAACATATGAAGAAACTGTCTCGAGTTTTCTCCTCAGCCAACCAGGAGCATCTGGAAGTATCCAGTTGTATCAGGAGCGCTGACTTGACTGGTATCCATGTTCTAGTATTCAAAATGGCCTGAGTAGTGTGCACAAGAAATAGATGAGCAATGCCTCCATTCCCAAACTCACCTCTCTAAGCTGTTTCCATCACCCCAAATATGAAGCAGACCATTTAGTGCTGAGCTCACTGTGCCATTCCTACAGCTGCTGTAATGAAAGTTTTAATACACCATGGGGAGACAGATGCTGTTCAGGGACACAGACTTATCACAGAAAAAAACCAGGAGGCATTTACTTCAGGTAACCCTTAGGATAAGATTTTAGCCTCCGAGTGATATCAGCTTGATTCAACTCTGAGTTCTCCTGAAAATATGACAGGATCCAATGAAACATTCCCTTTCTTTGCCATTTCTTACCATGACCTGTTCTAGCCACACAAAGTTTAATTTACACATTTCTTGTGGCATCCATGCCCGCAATGTCCAAACCTGACATCTGTTCATTCCACACAAGTGAACTCAGCTGGACAAGAGGATATAAAGTAATATGAAACATCAGCTTTCATGTTCTCTGGCTTAAGCCAGCCATGTAATCAGGCACTCTTTATGAAGGGAATATCATAGGTAAGCAGCGATGGCAGAATTTATCAGATACCAAAGGCCACTAATACACACTCCTGACTCTGTCTCTGTGGGAGCTTTTCAATCAGTGGTCCCAAACTTCGGCACATGGTTATCACAGCTGGTAGAAACATTAAACCTTCTGGGTTACCTTCATGCCCCAGCAAGATTTAGCATGCCCTTGAATTAACCTCACCCAAGGGACGAGCTGTGGAAACAACAGAGATGGAAACAGGCAGTGCTAAACGGCTGCAGACGTGTGAGCTTTGGGACACAACAGGGCCAATAAAGCTGAGGGACTGACCCCTTCCTCCTGCTCGTCCTGGTGAGGACTGGACAGTGCTCAGCTGCTGGGCTCCTCCAACTGACCCCAAAGGGCCAGGCACCAACTAAAGCAGAACAGAACATCTCAGAACTTCTCTGGAATGGCTTCTCTGCTGTAAAGAAGCACCTTCTGGGGTGGCTGAGTGGCCACTGGCTCTACAGGACACATTTCTGAGTTACCTGAAGCACTTTTATTTAAACGAGGTATTTCCAAATTTTTTGTGTTTGTTCCAGCAAAAAAAAATTCTTGTGTCCTTTTCAATAACCAGTTTGTGGGGAAAAGGACTTTTGGAAATTTTATTCAGAGAAGAATAAACTCAGCATCCAATTGCAGTCAGCTCCCTCATGGAAACTGGTCCAGCCTAAAGATACACAGTCCTTAATACTTTCCCAAATTTTTAGCAGAGTACTCCATGTCTTTACATCCACAAATTTCCCTGTACAGGAGAGATCATCTTCCCATAACTCTTCCTTTACCCACTCCAAAATAACCCCACAAGCCATTAACTTACAGCTTTATGGGCAACAATTTGACAACATTACAATCTTAATTTGCAGTTGGGAAGCTGGGACACAAAGGTCAGTAACAGTGAAGAGATGCAAAGCACCATACAAACCTGACTCCTGTGCCAACGTGATGAATTTGTACTCAAACCACCATAGCTAAAACTGTGCTGGACTGCTTACCTACCTGGAAAAACCAATACATATCATCTTACCATGGGGTTTTTTTTTTTCTTTTGTTTTTTTTTTTGGTGTTTTTTTTTTTGTTGTTGTTGTTTTGGGGCTTTTTTCTGGGTTTTTATTTTGTTTTTTTTCTTTTGTCTTATTTTCTTGTGGTTGATAGGTTTTGTTCTTTGTGGTGAGGGAATTTTCTGCTTTGTTTTCAAGGGCTCTCCAGGTTCCCGTAAATGACACTGGGTTGTATATAAAGCTGCGGCCTTTTACTCTCTAATACCAGGAAATTAATATGCACACATTTTTCAGGTTTTTTATCTTGTGAATACAAAGAATGAATCAAAGCATCAAAAGGAATGAAAGTGGGCTTTTTTTCTTGCCTAAGTTTTCTGGGACTCAATAATATTGTCGGTTTCTCTTTCTCTCCTGCTTCTATTTTGTCTTAAGGCTCTGCATCTTGGAAGGCTGTGAAGCTGCTGTGTGATTTTTATCTCCATGATTAAAGTGTTACACTTTATTGAGCTCTTTGCATCAGCACCAAAATCTGCAATGCAGGATTTTACATAACACTTCATTTTCTCCTCGCACCATTACTGTTATTAACCTGGTGGCAATAAACAGAAAATACAGCTCGGCTCATGAGGTACTCCTTAGTTTTTGTGTGTGTGTGTGTGTGCATAACAGAAAAGGAAAAAGAAGAAAAAGAAAAAGAATGGAAATGAAAGGGCCTTCACCCTGTGAAAGGCTCAGAATGGCTGCATAAACTTGTCTTTTTCTTAAAGAACAATCTCAGTCTTTCAGAGTTAAAAGAAGTACTGCGCTGGAACTTCTGCATGTAAGGACTTCTAAAAAAAAGATCAAAACAGAAAGAACATCCAAACTACTTCAAAATTCTCCAACTCATTATTATTCATCATTAGACCTCTCAGAGAGAAGATTTGATTGATATCCTACTTTGGGATGTTGCACATTTCTTTGTTTAAACGATAAAGAACATGGAGATCTCCCAGGAGGATACCAATGAGGGCTTGCAAACCAGCTGAGGAGCTGGATGTGGCAGCACAGGCGACCTCCCCACTCCACCCGTGGCTGGAACCTGTGTGTTTCACAAGATCTGAGTTCCCAGGAAAACAATGTGAGTTAAATATCCAAACGTGTAGGAATCTGGGTTACTGACAGAGATTCTTCTTTTGCTGAGGCAGGAGAGACCTGCAGGTTCTGGAGCAGAGACCTCTAGATGCGCAAGCAAGACTACAAGAGGCATGAAGAAAAGAGATGGGTTGTCCATGAACAGATGGTCACCAAAACTTGATTGAAGCCTAACAGGGGGGAGAGAGAGATAACAGCAGTGTAGGGAACTTGGCATGTCCCAGAGACAGCCTGCAGAAGCGAAGTCAGCTTGGGTATGACCTAACAGCAATGCTTCAGGCGCTCAGGCGTCATCTTCTAAATAAAAATCAGAAGGGCAGGCTTCCTAGACTTGTTCTGCTTCTCTTCCCTTTAGAGGAGAGAAGCCCTCCTGAAGCATTGGAGATGGGGAATTGGGAGATATCCTAAAAACCTGCATCAAGATATCTTCACCGAGGTGCTGCAGGTCTCCATGAGCTGCCCTGTGCTGCCACAGCTGCCCAAGGCATCTCCTCCCCAGGAGCAGTCAGGAAAGTCGATGCAGATTGGGCTCGGTGGCACTGCTATAGCTTACCCTGAAATGTTCTGGTTATTTTTGAAGGATTATTTTGTATTTTAACCCAAGAGAAATATTTTAGAAAGCTCACCAAGCTTCTGCCCCCTACTTATGTGGGTTCCTGCTCTTTACTCTTGCTATTTATTTTGCACTTGCTCTTTACTCAGTTTACTACAGTTTGAAATATAGCAGAACATTTTTCAGTTCGTCAGTGTGTTGTTTGCTGTCAAGGAGATGAAATGTTACTGCTTTCCTCTGGAGAAGCTTAGGACATGATGGATGAAATGTCACAAATAATTAGACTTTTCTTATGAATTACTTTTTTTTTAAACTTCTGTTTTCATGTCAACAGGTATGTTACGGATAGCCTATACGGGGGGGAAATTTTAGTTCCCTGGGAACAGCAGTAATGTAATATTTGATAAGCCAGGGAATTGCTCCACCTGAGACAAACTTAAAAACTTCTACTATGAAAATCTGGGGCTATGAAAAAAATCTGAGTCCAGTGGCAGAATCAAAAAGGTCCAATACAGTTCCTGAATAGCAAGGACATGGTAAGGAATTTAGAGGCTGCTTGACACAGTCTGACCTAAAGTCCATCCACTGCAGTGTCTTGTTTCTGACGGTGATGTTTAGTGGCACTGTTAAGCCCTACACGATACGACATCCAGTGATAATCTAAATAACTATCAGGCTTGGAGGAAATACAAGTTTGCTTTCACACTTTGAGCAGAGATGTACTGCAGATAGGCAGATACTCAGATTGCATAAAATTATCTGAGAGACAGAGGTGAACAAACCCTCCGTCTCTGAACTCTCCCTGGATAACTGGTCTGCACTTCATGGGCTGGGCACACATCAGTCAACACCCCCAAATACCCGAGCATGCTGAAAAAACTGCACAAAACAATCACAGGTATTCACACACTACTTCTTCATTAGGGTTTATATGAGTTTCTAAATCTCTCATCATTTTAATCTCTCAGTTTATAAATTGCCAGTTGTTACAGCAGTAAACACTGGATCAAACATAACGCTGCAGCTGAATTACTGCTTTGAAATCTTGTATCACATGCAATGACTTTAAATTGCTTGCTTTGCTAGAAAGGCTGCAAGAATGTGAAGCAGTGACACTCTAAATCACACTAATCAATGATGTAAATCTCAGCTGTATGAATGTATCAATAATGAGGAACGCTCTGGGGGAAAAATCAGGGGAACTGCACACCTTCAAGATCTCCCTTCCATAACCAACTTACTGCCATATGCTGTAAAATCATCAAGAAAATACAAAGACTAATAATGATGTGGCAAAATTTACTTAACCCATTGACATGGAAATAAATTTTTGTTTTATCTACAGGAAAAAAAAGTCTCCCACATGTATTTGCTAAGCAATCTCAACTGATTAGAAATGACTGAATTAAATGGAAGCGTTGCAGTGAATGACATGAAAGGATCACTGAAATTGTCTCAGGAGATTTAAAATGTTATTTTTAATGCTAAAGATATGCATGCAAGTGTTTGAAGGAGAAGGGAAACCATGAAGTTCCAGTGTTCATAAACAGAACATAGCTTGTTTGGGGCTTCACACTATTTCAGATAAATATTATAGATACTGGTATTATCAAAACAGGGCCTGGGAAAACAGTTTTCAAATACCAGGAAAGAGCAGAAAAAACTCCACTTCTCAAACCCTTCTTTCTTGTTACTCAGAAAATAAAGCTGTGATCATCGGCTCATCTCTAAGGATCATAAAACAACGAAAGAAAATTGCTTCCCAATGGCTAACAAGATGAGAGGGGAAAGAGGGAGCTTGAGTAGCTCCTTGACTGTGTTGCTTCCTTCCAGCAACAGCTAATGAGATTCCCTGCCAAGGTGGAATCAGCCACACATCTGCTCCATCAAAGGGGATCTGGAGAATATTCTATTGCCTTTGACTGCCATGCTGCCTGGTATGGTAGAAAGCCACATCTGAAAGTCCCCATGACCCCCAAAAGTCACCTATTGCTCTCTGAGAAGCTTAGAAGTTGATAAAACCCATAATCGAGCACTTGTTTGGCTGCTTCACAACTGTTTATATTCTAACAGCTGGGTGCAGATTTATCAGAGAGGAAAGTGTTTGCATCTCTGTCTTCCTTAGACCGGCCGATCATAACTTACACAGTGCAATCCCTGTTCATCCTCCCTCTTCCCTCACACAGCAGCTAGAGAAAGCTCAGGAACACTGTCAAGTTTCCTGTAGTGAAATCCTGGAGATGCTCCCATGATGTGTTCCCAATCTATTCATCCACTGCTCCATGTGCTACAGCCGCCACCACCCTGCTCCCAACGGGACAAGGCTCAATCAGCACCACAGATCCCTGTGGCTGCTGTTCACTGTGCCTGTGCTCCCTTGGGGCACTTTCCAGCTGGTCTTAAAACACTCCAGCAGTTGTCTCAGTGGGCAGGGTCACACTGCAGCCTGGCAAAGCAAAAACAACCTGCTCAAGGTCACACAGAACATGAGGAAAACTCAGCCAGTGCTTCTGATTTCTGTCCATTATGCTGCTGCCCTTTCTTGTTTAGGAGGGGTAGGGAGAAGCTCCAGGGGCTGAACTGAAACCTTTTCCATGTTAGACCCTGTTTTAAAGCAGAGTGAAGGTGGAGGTGTAACTGCAGAAATGACATGGAGATGAGAAGTTGCTCCTCTCTTTTTCTTCTACTTCTGGATAAATATTTCGTTTTGGGGAGACAGGAAGCCTTCATAGTCAAGTCCAGCTTCTACCACTGATCAGTATGGGCAAAGGAAACAGAAAGAAGCTGGTTTTCAGGGAAACTATTCACCAACCTCGCTATTTTCTGTGCTTTTACACTGGGAACCTTGCTTCCTTCATTTCGGGGTAGAGATATAAAGAAGCATTCCAACGTGAAGGCATAATTTTGGCTCTGTTCCACTCGACTGGATATAAGGATGCAGTGTCAGCTGCCTGGGAACATAGCTCCCAGTGCTCTGATATTTTTTTGGATTTCTGTGGTTGAGTCCCAAGTCACTGTGCTCATTTATCACACATTGAGGATTGTTGTTTCCTAACACTTCTGCTACAGGGAATACTTCGGGAGGCCCTGCCTCCACTGTTCCCAAGCCAGCAGAAACGAAGGGGGCAGAAGCTTCCATATAATGAAAAGCGCATTGACTTCTCACTTCTGACATGGGCTTGGCACTTGACCTTCAACAGGTCACTCAGTTCCTCTCAGCTCTCGCTTTTAAAACGGGCGTTGCAGCAACCAGTTTGTCTAATCTCCATAAATCACCACCTCCTCGTGGAAGACACCTCTCCATAATGTACAGTAGCTCAAATTCGATGGGATGCTGATCAGAAAAAGAGGCTCCCAGGAACTGCTGCACCATAAACAGCCTGCCATTCCACACACCTAAACACAACACCCCTTTGTTGTGCTCCAGGATGGAAATGCAAGAGTTGTTGGTAAAAGGAGCATCCAGAAAAATGTTACTTGAAAAGGTGCTGTTTACTTAACAAATTTCCCTTATTTTTTATTTAATGTTTCATACCTAAGGTTCAATCAATGCGGGAAATTCTCCTTCTATTCTCATATCTCAACAATAATGATGCAAAAGGTCATACAACATATCATCAATAAAATACTGTCTCTTGAAAATCATTTTTCAGATAGTCAAATTATTTTTGAAATAGTAGTGTCATTCTTTAACCCTGTCAGGAAGTTAGAGGCACAACATTCAGTTTCCATTTAAAAATCAAAGTGTAAAAGGGTAGGGGGGAAAAAAAAAATACCCCCCCCCAAAAAAAATCACTAACACAAATGTCAGTTGGCCCTGGCAAAAAAGAACACAGAGATTAAATGTTACCCTTTATGGTTTGCAACCCAAACAGAAGATCACTGAGGTAGAGCACGACAATAAAATCTACTGCACATATGCAAACTAGCCAGTCAAATCTCCAGCTCTCTCTAGGCTGGAAGAAAATAACCAACGGAAAAAGAAACAACAAAACATTGAAAAACTGAAAGAAGAAATAACTCTTCAGAAACCTTTCTGTTTCAACCACATATAATAAGCTGTTCCTAATACCAGGGAAAGTCTGAGGGCTGGATGGGGTTTTTTTCCTTTTAACATGGGATTTTTGCTCTGACAATTTCTCTTTAATGTTACTTGAACATAGGTTACTCCAGCTGCACACAAAATATACTGACTTGGAGTTTAATTTTGAGACACTTAACATTACATTTTCCCAAGAAATGGTTGCTCTTCTCCTGAATTTGATGGCCCGTTGAGCTTCCAGGTAAGAGCTGGTTTTACAGGGATATGTCTCTGTACATTCTTTACAGTCCTTATAAAACTGCCTGGCCAGCCAGAGCGCTGATTGCCTGGGGAACTTTTGCTAGGGGTAGGTTAATCTATGTGACCTCCATAGTTCATCTGAAACTGCTGCACAACTTTCCAAAGAGCCATCTTTATTTCCTCCTCATCCGCTCCTCAGTTTCTGAGTGACTCCCAGCACGCACTTTCTCAAGGATAGCTGGAAACAAACACAGAGGTGACCATAAACACATTTCTTCCTGTGAGAACACTTGCAGTGGTACAGATAAAGACTGAGGGCTGCCCTCTAACACACACAGTCCCTTGTGGACCAGGCCAAGTGCAAAACCACATATATGTGCAAACACGATGACTGGGCTCCAGCAGAGTCATTTCTATTCCCACAAAAAATACAATTCAGCTACTGGGAAGGGTGTTTTATTAGCAGGGATCTGTCTTTTCCACTAATGAAAACAATTTGTCTGTTCTCTGAAAGGACCAGCAGATACTATTAATTCCAGGTTAAAATCTTTTTCCTATATGCTAATGTGTTTGATTTTTAAGCTGATGATGGGTTGTCTGTCAAAGTTATTTCCGTGTAGAGCAAAGGGGTAGTAGTACGCAGCTTGGAAGCCCTTCCTTCCCCATCCTCTGAAGCAGCATTAATCAGCCTTGCTGCTTAAGCCATGGAGCATTTTGTAACTACCCAGCCTTCTTCCCACCCCTTAACACCTCCTCTCCTCTTTCCCCCCACCCCATCAGCACTGCTCCCCCAGCACAAATTGCCACACATCTGTACAAAGGACAAGCGGAAGAATAAGGTGACGGTTCTTTAAGGAAAGAATAAAAATGCAAATTAACAAACACCAAATTTGCTGTAAACATTAAATACTTCAGACATGAAACCTTCTGTGCTACAAGAGTGCTTTCAGCATTATCTATTCACAGCAGTTCCTCTGCTCCTGAGGGTCATAAACACTGAGAGATGGAGCCAGCAAAAAAGCTCTAGTTGAAATTCAGCTCACAGCAAAAGCAATTTCCGAGTGTGCAAAGTGCTGTCAGCAGGCCTGATGTTTGTGTATGAAATATAGACAATATGACTGGCCCATCGGCAGTCACTGTCAGCCTGATGGATGGGGCCTGAAAAGAAGTAAAGCGGCTGCCGTTAGGGCCCAGTCTATCAGATGCTTGATGGAGATTCGGGGGCTTAATAGAGGTAAAAGTTTCTTCTAATCGGACAAAATTTCCAGCGGTGATCACAAAGAAAATAAAAGGGATAGCGATGCGATACGAGGGCACAAGCAAGGCTTGCCTGGCTCAGCCATGGTACGAAACGAGCAAAGCGATGCATTCTCAATACGGAGGAAAACTGGTGTCTTTGTTCTTGGATCTTGGCTGTCCCAGAACAGACAGGACAGTCCTACAGCTCACTGTGTGCACGAGCATCTTCGGGTGTTCCCCACTGCCCAGACCCCTGGCAGAATGAAAGCATCACTCTGCAAACACTCTGGTGCCCTTCACAGCACACCTGCTGCTGTGACAGAGTGGGGACTGACAGACACAGCACCACACCCACGCAGAAAAATTTGTGAAACAGCCAGTTCAAATGTCCTTGCTCCATTTACGATTTGGAAACTAGGGTTTTGCCCCCAAGGTTGTTATGTGGATGAAATTTCATGTGCGGTATGTGTGGTCCATCTGCGATAAAACCACAGAGGGCTAAACTCCACATCGCACCTCGTGCTATGGGTCCCTTAGCTCATGATGTCGATCAAAGACCCTCAGGCAGAAAAAGTAGAGACCACAGAAAAAAGGCATGGCATGGGTCAGCACTCATGGTGGTTTAGTTATTAATACTTGTGCCAAGAAACCATGAAAATCAAAAGGCTCTGTTGAGAAAACGCTGACCACGTCAATAAAGATGGAGAGCAGTTAGAAGTGAGTTTGTGCTTCAACTTCAGCAGGCAATTAGAAGTGAGCTTGTGCTTCAAGGTCCACAAACCAGTCTGCAGCCAAACTGTATATATTCTGAAACTAAATAAACCCACAACTTTGATCCATCCCTATTTGCAAAGGCAAAGCAGGGCTGACAGCTTGTGATGTTTGCCTCCCTTCAGGTATGTTCACAGCACAGGGAAAGGCAGAATTATTGCAGGTTTTCACTCCAAAACAGGACTGTCAAGCAGAAGAAATTTCAATGAATGCTTAAATTTCTTAAGCAAAACCACCACAAGAACTGAGGCAAAATGCAAAATGCAGAAATAAAAAGTGTGCACAAATGGGAAACCTCCCCAGATCTAGCAGTCTAATATTTTTAGAAACAGCAATATATTTCCACAAGAAACATAGCTTAAGAAAACCCTTCCTTTTCACTGGGACTTTATACTTTTCACCCATCATTACAAGCTCTTCTTTGATCAGAAACAGAGCCAAGAGTGGCTGCTGGGGGTATTTGGGGAATTTAAAAATAGATGTTTCTTTGCAGTGGTGTTTAAAGAGCTCTCCAATAAGTGAAGCAGCAAAGTTTTCAATGCTCTAAATGGTCATGGTCAACACCCTCTACTCACCCTCAAAAGAACACAGTACACTTGAATATTTCCTACCTGACCATCCAAACACACAAATCTATTGGTTTCTGGTGGGTTCTGTCACCTCAGGCATGCCCTCCACAACTGGAGATTTTCTTCCCTGAAAAACCTCTTCCCAGAGAGAGCCATACCTGCTCTCAGGCTGGTACCTGGCCTTTGCACACTGAACCCTTCGGTGTTTCTACAGCATTCTGTGGAATTCTCTCCTGGAGCCCAGTTTATTCCGCCCCAGACTCAGCAGGAAATTCCTCATCCCAAAGCCCCAGTTTAGAGCTCGTCACAAGGGCTGGCTGTTTCCCACTTACCGAAGGGACACAAGAGCAGGCAGGACTCAGCTGGAGCCTCTGGTAGCAAAGCAGCTCCTGACATTAATATCCTTTAGCACAAGCTTCAGAAGAGCTGCTAACAGTGAGCTTTTAAAAAAAGATTGCTGCGTCTTTAACAGGTTTTAAACCAAGCTCCTTTACCCTATTACCAGCACCTGATGAAAACCACTACCCTATTGAACTCACCAGCGGGCCATTAGAAGTGTGTCAGATTATATTAACTAGGCAATTAAAAAAAAACACTCAACCAGCAACAACAAGGAGCAGCAACTCTGCGCGCGTGGAGAGCCTGTCTGTCGTTTTGTAAATCCCCAAATTAGTTTTGAAAGGCCAGTTTCAGCCTGGAGTTAAGGCCAGATTTACCCTCTGCGTGTCTGCAATGGGCTGAATCTCTGCAGCAGCCTGATGAAACTGATTATTTATGATAAGTGACTGACATTGGAACACTGCCCAAAAGGCGAAGGAATGAAAGCTGCTGTGACCCCAAATGAGAAGATTTTCTTTGATCAGCTCACACAAACTTCTAAAAATATTATGACTTTTGGTTTCATGCAGGAGATCAAATAATTAAACAAACAGATGTGCAGATATTAATAACAAAAGGTGTCGCATGAGGGAAGCATTCAACCACAAACAAGCCATTTATTTTAAGACTTAAGTGTTGCTGAAATTCCCAATCAGAAGAAGAAAGAATGATTTTTAAGTGTGGTGTGGGAGGCATTTTAGAGAACTGGGGGTAATTTCAAGCAGAATATGCTTTTTTGATGAGACTGCCAAAACCAAGATGCCTCTGGATAAAAAATAAAGAAAAAAAACCCCCATTAATTTACATACAGACAGAGCTGTCAAGCGAGTCATCAGCGGAGAGAGGGATAACAAGTCTTTGGGTAACAGCTCCCTTGTTAGGAAGATGGCAGCAAGAAGCAGGATCAAGGGAAAAGGAAAGTCACTGTACAGATGTTTTAAAGGAACAGTTAGCATTTTCTGTGGCTTGGGGGGCTAAACATTGCAGGTGCCTGCTTGGTGCAAGTACAGAAACCACCTGCATGAAGGATATGTGCATAGCTGGGGAAATAATTGAGTAATATCCTCTGTTTCTGTAGAGCAAGACAAGGGTCTGAGCAAGGAGTTTGGGCCTAGACTCCAGCCTCAATTCTCCCCAGCTTTGTGCTGTTGGGGACGGGCAGGGAGGATGTTGTTTTGGGGGTTGAATCTGTCTTTACCTCTCCAGGAGAGTCAGAAGTGACTTGAGGAGGTACTGGGGGGAGAGTCACAGGCCCTGTCCAAGAAATCTCAAGGAATAACAACCACCCACACAGACTCCTTTAGTGCTGCTGGGTGAAATGCCCGTGATAAGAAAAATAAATGAAAAACGCAGGCAATTTCCCCGAAAAAGCTGCAGAGAGCAGATCTCAGACCACCACGGACACGGCAGCTGCTCCCTGTCCCCCATTTCATGCTGCAGTGCCATCAGCAGCACAAGGACCACTGATATCCAGGATAAGGAGGGAAAAGTTCCCCAGCCCCAGCCAGAGGCGTTGAGCCACCTCTTCTTCCTTGCCTTGAATACCAGAGGCTTTCATACTATTCCCATTTCTTCTGTGGATGCAGCAAACCCCAATCGCAAGCATAGATCCAACGTGTGGCGTTTGCCTGCTGGAGCGTTGTTTATTCCCAGGAGAGCAGAGAAGGTGGAATGAAAGTGCTTGCCAATTCCATCCGCAGGCCATCAGCTGAACTGGACTCTGATGGTTTGTTTGATCTGCAAATCTCTTCTGCCAGCTTTACCTTTCCCTACCAAACTCTTTCCTGAAACCTGAGCGCCATCATCCTTTTCCATTCCTTTAATCAACGATTCTCCAAGAATTGTGAAAATCCTGGGGAGATCTGATGAAAAAGAGATTAATTTTAAGTGGAACCCCTACTTATTCTCTACTGCTATGGATCTGTGGCATGAGAAAGGGACAGCTTGCTGGGCTTAAACTGTCTTTCATTGCAGAAGATAAACTATGGGATATCCCTCAGTATCTCAGCCATGATGGGAGAAAACTGAGATCCCAAGAAACAGCATAGAGCGATCCATAAAACCAAGCCAGTGGCTGGAATAATCACCTGCTTTTCATGGAAGTCAGGGTCACACAGATCACATTGCAAAACCATTGATTTTTCTCCATGGGTTCACTGTGCTGACTCGCTGAATTGGTGGCTCACCGTGAGCTGGGTACAGAGTCGGGCCCAGCTGATGTTTTTCTGATGTTCCACAGAATGTGATTGCCTCAGCCAACCCACGCGGGAAGCCTGCCAGAAAACCATGTTCATCACGTTTTGACTGGGATCAACTGGAATTCTGCCTCTGACTGAGGGAGTAGGTGCAAGCAGCCCATGTCCTCCAAAAACAAGAGAGCTGGGTGGAGTGCTGAGCCTTACCAGGTAAAAAAAGGCCATGAAAAAGCACATGGTTTTTCAGGAAAAAAGAAAAAAACTTTTGTCCACAAGCGGATATTTTATGCAAAAATACATTTTTCTGTTCTTATATACTACCAAAAGAAATCCTTGAACTGTGCTTAAGCTAAATATTACACAGAGAATTTATTTTAATAGGAAACTAAAGTATGTTTGGCACAAGCTTCACAAAGAAGAAAAACCCTAGGACCAGAGCTCTCCTAATATTTTTTTAACATGGCCATTTTCATGTATGTATTTGTGGTACAAAGCATTGTACACTTTGCACAGAGTTGTCCCTTTGTGACCATTGAATATTTGAGTAAATGCCCCTTCAATGTGATAGTGAGTTTCTTCATAAGAATACAGAAAATAGCTGTTAGAACAGGGCAAAGTGGTTTTTTTTTAAAAAAAAAAACAAACAACACAGCAGGGTAAGAAACAACTTGGCTGGCTGTGGGGATGGAGTGGCTAATCTAACAGAGTGTTCCCATCTCTGTCTTCCAAGTTGCTACAAAAATGACAAATCTACCCGAAAACCAGCCCAGGTGACTCACAATTATCTGCATTTCCCCACTGTGATTGTGGTGATGTGGATTGAAGATGAGATGGGGTCGAGTTTCAGAAAGCAATGTGTACCTAGAAATGCCACTGACTTTATCTTCCAGAGAATACCCTTGGTCCTAAATATACACAGGAAACTGCCAGCAAATTTTTCAGCAATATATCCTCAGGAAACAGAGGTGCTCAGCCAGGAGCCCAGGCTCCAATGGTCCACATGCATCCAAGACATGCCTTTGACTGATTCACATGGACAGAAAACGGATCAGTTCTTTATGGCACATGATCTTTCCTTCCTCTGCACGACCAGAACAATATCACAATTCCAGACCAATGACGAGTTATGAGGCTGGAATTGGTGGGACACACACACACGACAAGGAGGTGGCTGTGGGAGCTGAAACAGCCTGGCACAGCCATCCTGCCCTGTGCGAGCCACGGTGTCCCTGTGCAAACGGATGCTCCACTGCCATGCAGCCCCCTTCCCTTTATCAAGGTTTTATATCACCCTTCACTGAAAATCATTCTCAACACTTTCCTTGCTCTGACCTCGCAGTGCAAGAAAACGGCAGCACCAATGGTAATAAAATGTGTCCTTTAGTTTCAGGAGTCTGCCTTCCATTTAAGCTATGGAAATGGGAAGCAGCAGCTGCTGATGGCTGTATAAACTGTCCACAGAGCATAACTGGCACTTTGCTGAACTCATCTCTGCAAAATAATAAATGTGGCTGGTCTGATGTGATGGTACTTGATTGATTTAGGCACATGGTATTTAAAATGTGGCTGATGTGACCCTTTTGCTCCAGTCTACCCATGAACCATAGATTTAAAATTCACACATTAAGTGGATTTCTTGGAAAGCTGGAATTCCCAAATCAAAGGGGCTGTTAAGGTTCAATGATATGGTTACATGATGAATGTAACTCTTTAAAGTCAAAGCCCATTGCATGCTAAGTGTGTTGGATAAAAAGGCATCTCAACGAGATCTTAGTGTGATCCCTGTTCTTTCCTGCATCATGACCCTTACCAAAGTTTTCTAAAGCTGTGAAGTACAGATTTATGGACATACCAATACAAGGAGCACAACTAAATAAAATTTCTTCTCAACATGCATCCAAATGTTTGAGTGTTCATTCGGATTCCACCTGAACTTAACCCCTGCCAGGCTTAACCCCTCATTAATAACTGTGACTCCAATCCAACACTACCCAGTGAGTGTGCTTGACAGCCACCAGTGCTTAGCAAGTCTGTAGTTCTTTGTGTCTTGGAGTAGTGCATCATTTAATTTGTCCACATAGCTCAAATGCTCGCTTTGATATACTACTGAAAGGATCAAAGGATTCGCTCACGACTGTTATTCAGTAAGGCACCTACCAACACGTTTCCAAGAGCTATGGGCAATTTAGGGGGAGGATGTGGTGGGAATCATGGGTAAACAGCAGCAAATATTAAAATGAAATAGAGGAAAACAAATGTTGCAACCACAGCAACAACAACAAGGAAAAAGCAGATTTGTTTTTGTTTTCTTTTTTTTTTTAAACCTTACTGGATTAAAATTTGTTCCCACTAAGCAAAACAAAAAGATAACCTAAAATTTTTCAGTAAAAAAAAATTACTGATTTTATGTATTTATTTTTCTTTCTTTGTGAGTTACAAAACAAAACACTACCAAGGGAGAAACCGAGTATTTGCTTGCTTTCACCCTTGACAATCATAAAACCACACGTTCAGACAAACCTTCGGACTAAAGAAACCCTTTCTCTCCTCCCTGCGTTTCCTGTATGCATACTGTCTATTATTCAGCCTTTTCCCATCAATAACTCCCAGCACTTGGAATTTATGTGCATTATTTAATAAGAGCTGGTGTGAATGTCGAAAGTATCTTGGTGAGATGTTACGTGTCAAAAAGCGATCATGTTACAGTGTGATGGATTAATACGAAGAAACAGCTTGAAGGCAAGGTATACATCTTTTTTTATTTTTTTTTATTTTTTTTTTTTTTTAATGACAACACTAATACATTTGTTTCAGTCCTGAAATTAATTTCCTAATAGTAAGAAAGGTCAAAATGAACGAGAGGCATATGAGCCTTTTTGTCATCTTTGACAAATTATCCAAAACAAGCCTGTCAAATCAAAAGGGATAACATTTTGAGTAATAAATGTTAGTACTGATTAACTGGTCAAAGTTAATTCTTTCCAGGAATTGCCACATGCAAAAGGTAGGAATTCATTCATTTGCTTTGCTATTTTTTTTTTTTTTTAATATTTCTTCTATCATATTTTCAACATCATTTTCTTGGAAATAGGCCTACCCAGTGTTTTCTGGGAGTGATGTCTGTTGGATGGTACAAAATGAAAATGGAATCTTCTTCAGTGCTCAGATGGGCATTTTTGAAGTAATTTGAAGCATAAGTGAGATATTAATCAACAGAAAAGGGAAGAGGCTGTTTTGCAATTCCTACTGGTTTTCAGATGCCTTTCAGTGGGATTATGATAGGGGTTTCTCCTGAGAGACCAACTCTCCTGAGTATGCAAAGAGTTAACATCCACTGACAGAAAACTGAGATTTAAATCTAGAAAAAAGAAAGATCTGCGTTACGACTGCTTCCAAACTGGTAAGGAAGTTGGGTTCTCTAGGGCTGGGTTGCTCTTCTGGGTATGTTTATTATGTTCAGAGGCTTTGAATTATTAGAAACTCCTTAGGGTGAGACTGGGGCAGAGAAACCGCAGCTCTCTCAGAGGATTCAAGGGCAACAGCCAACTGAGTCCAGCAGACTTTATGGGTTCTTTACCTTTTCCACCAATGGGACATCTTTTGAAAAGAAAAATGGTAATTTCATCCTATTTCACAAACACTGAACTATGTGAGAAAGATGTAAGTTATACTCAGTAGGCTCCAAAACTGTGGACCAAATTGTTATGAACAGCTGGTTATAAAACCAGCATACACATTACTTAAATAGAATTTTAGGAGTCTGTATTTCCCAGATGAAAATCCAGCCTGGCTCTCCAGGGACCAGATGTGATTCATAAGATGCGACTTGCTGGCAGAGTGTCTGCATCGCAAAACAATGACAAACTTGTCTTCCATCTCCAACAATACCAGCTGGGCTAAGGAAAATTATTACCTCTTCTCCTAAAAACCTTGGGGGTTTTCTATTCTGAAACCACGGCAGCCACAGTAGCATTATACCTCATCCCACAAGAAGCTTCACTTCTTTAACATCTCCCAGAAGCTTCACTGTGGAGTCCAGAAAATCTTTTCTATGTTTTTGTGAGGCGATTTCGCAGAACCTGCAGGTGCTGCACACAGACATCGCTGTGCAATTGTGTGCAGGGCATACCTCGTGGCCCGAGAAAGGGCTGCTCCTAATTTGCCACCACCCCACAGCCTCTCATTTAGGATCTTGTACTAGAAATGCCCTCTTAGTGATCTCCACAGAACTGAACAGTGGGCCTTGGTCCTGATGCGGCAAATACCCAAAGAGTTTCTCTATGCCAGTTTTCAGGCATTTAGAAAAATGAGTCCCTTTTTCCATTTTAATTGGAAGACTACTCCAGAAGTCTGAAAAAAAGCCCCATACTAAGAGAAGTTTTCCCCTTAACTTATTTCTGTAAACTTACATGGCTAAACTTTTGGTCAGTGCTAAATAAATCCTTTTCTCTTTGGGGCTTTTGCAAGTCAAAAAAGATCTGGAAGAGAGCACAGAGTTAGGTGACAGGGAGTGGGAGAAATATGCTGAATTCTGATAATTGCTCTTCTCAGAATAAAGCATTTCCAATTTATTACAGTTGGAAGGATTTATGCAGCATAGAGAAAGCTATATCAGTCCATACATATTAACACAAGATTGGGTTCTCTATTATATCAACACTTTTCCAAAACAGACAGCAGCATGACTAATCTCAAAGCTCCAAAAAAGTGTCTCTTCTTTGTTTGGCCTCTCAAATCTTCTAAATATTTTTTAAAAATGTTCCCTTCTCTTCAACTCCTCCCACTACTAAAAAAAAAACCCACAGAAACCAGAAACCACAGACAACAAAAATAAAAAAGCAACACACAACCACACACACAAAAAAAAAAAAAAAAAAAAAAAAAAAAAAAAAAAATTTGCTGAGAAGAATTTAAAGAGCTCACTCAAAAATAAAACACAAAGATAAAACCTCCAGTGGTAGATTCTTTCTAACCGGTGAATTTATTCTAAACTCAGTGCAGAGAACTGAGTAAAATAAAGGTCAGACCCTGTGCTGGGAATTCCCCTGACCTTTCAGGCTACATCCATCATTGGTATTACACAGAATTTGCCATTTATCACACCAAACAGAGAGCAAATCTTTAACTCCTTTTCACTTCCCAACAGTACAGACCCAACAATTATTCAGATTTTAAAACAAAATCGATGTTTATCCAGCTCCTCTTTACAGCTCTGCCTCTTTGGGCTCCTCGCTTCTCCAACCTCTGGATGTACAGCAGGAAACTGATAAAGCAGGGAGCATATGAGAACCAATGACTCTTGGGGAGATGGGTGTGAAGGGATGGATTAAAAATGCATTTGGAAAGGCCTTTTTAAAAGGGTCTGCTTTCCTACTGACACCTATTGAAGGGCATTTGTGACAATCCTCTCCTGAATTCAGGATCATATCTGGGGAAGCTTGTCATTATGGAGGAAGAGGATTCTTTGAAAGTTTCAGACCTTTAGATAGCATCAGGGAAATATTCTTTCTAGAGAAGTTTGGCACCTGCATATATCAGATTTGAACAGTTTTTAAGGATCCCTCCAGCTGTGAAACCATCGTGGATGGATGCAATGAATGGAGCAGCCCAGCCCACAAGTTCACAGCCTTGCTCATCACCACAGATGAATTTCTCTCTGACACAGAAGCCTCTCATTTTACTCTCAGCCCTTCTGAAGGCAAAGTATGGCCAGTCCAGAAGTGGAGACCGAAAGAAGAAAGAGAATATGGGGAGTAGCTCTTGCCCTGTGGGGATCCACTTTCCCCAAAGCCAGGGATCAGAGTAGCACTGACCCTTCTCCAGGACTCCCCAGTACTCATTCCGGAGAAGAAAATGAACAAGCAAGGGTGATGGGATCTGACACAACCGCACTGGGAACTGCAGAAAGGAAGCCTGGAACAGCCTCATCTCCATCTAACTGACCTCCTGGGATTACAGCTGCACTCCTGCCCAAAAATACAGGGATCTTCTGAGAGACCTGTCCTGTGGGATGCCCCAGCTCGGCTTTCCAGGCGCAGGCAGTGCATGGCAGGATTCAGGCAAGCCCCTCTCACCTCAGCACAGGGATCTCCTCCTTCCCTAACAGCTATCAGCATATACCTAAGCCACCCAGTGCCCTGGCACCATTCGGTGTCTTCTGCTTGCATTCAATATTCACATTATCAGCACTAAGGACCAATTTGGGAGTTCCCAAGCTTCCCCCTCCCAGAGAATGCAGGAAGACAGGGCAGTTGCCAGGAGATTTATAAAAGGGTGCATGGGATGACTGTATTTGTGGAAGGTTAAACAGCCTAATGCATGGTATGAGCATCTGTGTCATGAATCAATGATTAAAGTAAAGTCTCTTTCATCAAAATTCAGTGATCTCAACCACGGTAAATAATGGGCTAATTAGGCATCTGCTCATTCAATGTCCAAAGGGACAGGCCAGTTCCTGGCACAAAGTGAAACATTTGTTGCACCAGTGAAAAGTCATTTTCCAGCCTGTGAACCACCTACAGCAGAAGAGATCAGCTCCTTCCTTTGCCAAAGGATGCTCTTCACAAGGAGGAAAATGAGAACACCTTCCTCTTCCTGCTGTCAGGGCTGCCAAACTGCCCTTGGGTGGGTGAGCCCGGCAGCTGGTCCAGAGCGAGATGGATGGCAAACTGTAGGCTAAGTTTTAAACCACCAATTGCTTTGAAAGGAAGAAGTGGGGAGCTGAAATGGTCTATGTGCCCAAACGTGTCAGCTGTAAGATTTGAAGTTTCCATACAGTTACAAGAGGACAGAACCTGACCAAGTTACAAAACAGGCAGGTTTGGCAACAACAGTAATTAACTTTGCTTGTGTGGACTCAGCCATCTACAATATGCTTATAGCCTGATAACTTCTAGCAAAGGAACGTACTGCACTTGACTCGGGACTGCTTCCCTCCACTCCCATCAAGTCAGGCTCACCTTCCTGTTCCCTTTTGCTCTGCAGGTGCAGCTTAACACAGAAACTGCTGCCTCATTGTGCTGCTGTGGGGACAGCACTGTGCTCCACAGCTGGCTGCGGCCCTGGCACTGCTGCAGTGGGCAAATCCATTTGAATGACAGCCAGATTTAAGAGGAGATCTCCTAAGGCTGATTGAAATAACCCCAGAACCGCAAGGATTATATTCCAGCAGGGAGGCTGCAGATCCATCTTTATTCAGCATAAACGCCATTTCTTCCCAAGCACCCTTATCTATCCCTCACACATCCCTCTGAGATCCCTTTCAGCAGTGAAGTGCCGCTGCCAGGTGACTGCATACCTGGAGGCCACTTGGCACCAGGCAGCCCCTCAAGCAACATTTGTAACTAGTTTTTTCTTTCTGACACACCTTTAAAAACAGGCAAGTGAAGATTTTTGTCTCGAGATTCCTCATCGTTTCACTGGACTTTATAGAGGAGGACTGGTCACCCCTCCTATAATGCCATAAAAATAATCAGCAGCTCCCCTGGGAAATGTAATAAGCTATTTTTTAGCAGGTTTTCTGCTCTTAGGACACCACCTGAATGCCTCAGCAAGGCTCTGTATTCTCTAACACCAGCCATGTGCCTGCTGTGGCATTCCCTGGGCTCCAGCATTGCTCCCCTGGGACAGACTAGCTTTTCCATGGCAGCCTGCAGCAGACTTCAGAATGGAAAGTTTTGCTAAATGCAAGATGGTCATGAATAACACAGGGAGTTTAATAACCTGCGTGTTATTTATTTTGCTACTAAATTCAATCCATGCACTTTATTACATTCAAGGGTGTCAACTCACAAAATATGTCAAGCCTGCTCAGTTATTGCCCAATGCACAGTAAAGCTGTTTTCACTCATATTCCATGAGGTTATTCAAAATTACTTTAAAATGCTTACTGCTACAAGAAGTTCAGGGGAAAGCTAGCATCCTCCCCGTGCCCTTCTGTCTCCATTTGTCTGGCTGATCATTTGTCCTTTTGTACCTTCAGCAAAATTTCAGCAAGGTTTTTCATACATATCCTGTCTGAGAGTTGTTTCTGAAAGCCATTACCAGATGCATTTTTAAAGATATTGAGAATGTGGAGAAAAAAGTAGATAATTTTAAAAATATCTTCCTTTTGCAAATACAATTTCTGATGTCAAACTGTTACAGCTAAATTGGCTCTTTCCACATTCTTAGTTTTTAAACATAACTCGCTTCGCCTTCTGAATTTTTGTATCTCACCCTCCTCCTCTAATTTTAATGCAAAAGGACTGAGTAGCACTGTGAGAAAAGTTTAGACTACAAAATTAGTTCAGATGAGCAGAGGAAAGTTAAAATAAATGGAATTTGCTGGTACTGAAATAGTAAATCTCAGAGAAATCTAAACAGCATTCACATTCTTGCTTACCAGAACTAGTTATTTTGTTTATTACAGTGACAGCCTTTCATACAGTGAAATAGCTTTACCTGTGCATTACAACAACTCTACTAAGTTGAAGAAATCTATGGTGAGATGAAATCTGCACTTAGCAAGAGATAATCCAGTGTGCTCTGTCTGCAGTCTGTTCTATCAATTCCAGTCCAAGGGATAAAAATCCTAAAATACCTCATCAGGTCTCACTGTGGTTCTAGAGGACATTGACTTTGTTATTAACAAAATTAGCCAGGGTGCAGAGCTCGTGAGCCCAAGTGCAGCTTTATTCTCTCTACAGGTTCCTGAACGAGGGTGACAGCTGGCAGTGCACTCCGTCCAACCCTGCATCACACAAGTTAGAGAAGGAAAATTCCTATCAGGTCTTCCAGTCAGTCTCCAGATTCCTGCAGGATGGCTCCCTACCGCTGAATGAGGGGCTGGCATCCAATTAGCACAGACCCTTTTGATGCTGGCCAGCCTGTGAAGCCAGATGGCAGCTTCTCCCTGGCATTTTGGGCCTGGGTACCCAGTGCAGACCACAGGTTTTGTAATAGCATGGTAAATGGCTCCCAAGCTTTATTTCAGATGCTCCAGCCTCTCCCTGAACTGCAGCACAACTAGATCCAATCATACTTCTGAACTCCACAGGGAAGAGATGCAGATAAATTCCTTTGCAAAATACATAATCAACAGGAAAACAATGCATAAAACATACTATAGGCATAATATATGTATAGACACATACACATACACTTTCCCTACTGCTCTCAGTGCACAGATATTAATGGGTTCAGGTGATAAATCAATCTGCATGGCTAAGAGTAGTCACAGCGATCATTTACGGCTTCCACTGACTTCAGTCGAAGACACTGGCACTCTCAAAACAAGACTGCAAACTAAAATGATGCTTTACTTGGATGAATTTCTGTGTTTCAGATCTACCAAACTGCATTTGAAGTTATTTTGGCTAATAACATAAAATCATGATGTCTGTTATGGTATCAGTTTTCATTGCCCTTTGATATCAACAAAGTCATTTACAAACACTCTGTCCAGAATCCCCCCTTATTACACAGCAGTGGTATATATGAGTTTGACTAACACACAGCAACTGCTAAATATTTGGTTTTGCAGAAAACAATCCACCACTAGGACAATTGTAAATGGGCTGGGTTGGGAGGGGCTCTGTGCACCACTTCTCCTGGCAACCCCCTCCAAATCACCCCTTCCCAGGGTCTCTAGAGGACACCTGAGTAGTTCACTGCCTCCCTGCCTCTAATCTTGTTCGAAGGTAACCGTGCCACTCGGAGAATGGAATTAACAGACTAGAACCAGGATCAGATGGGATAAAGCAACCAGCATTTTCCAGCTCTCAAGGAGAAGGAAAAAAGATGAAAACAGTTTTCCCTTTGAATCAGCTAATCTATCCTCCACCTTGGACTCTGGGGGAAAAAACCCAACCTACTAGTCTAGTAGTTAATCCTGTTCTCTCACCAACCCCCCTTCCCAGCTACAGTCTCAGGCCTCCTGCTTTTAAAAATAGACTAAAACAGGTCAAAGTATTCTATCACGGTGAGACATATTCATCATTGCAGAGCAGGAATATTATTTCTTATTTCCAGGGACAACTGGGGGTTTGTGCTAGGAAAATCAAGTACACAGGCTTAAATTGTTTTCTAAACAAAGAGTCAAATCCCCCAAGCAGTATTAGGAGATTCAGCAGTTCTCACTCCTGCAGCTCTGCTTGGAGTTGCTGTAAGTAAGAACTCAAGCTCAAAACCTTTTCTCCTGGCTCTTGCTTTCTAGTGAAAATTCCTTGTTCAACTGAACAGGCAAGGAGATGATGAAGTGATTTGCCCAGAGCTGTCAGGTTGGACAACATCCTACCTTTCTTACCTTTCTTACTCCTGGCTCAGGGCAGCTACAGCCACATTGACAATTTTTTTTTAAAGAAAGGAGCGCTCCGTTATTTGAAAACAAAATTCAGAAGCAGTTTTGCACACCATTGTCATTGTGACTTATGTTTCCAAACAGCTCAAAATTAGGCTAACCTTTAAACGTTCCTGCATTGCTTGGCAGTCAACACAAAAATTACAAAAAATATACTCTAATTTTAGCAGCATTCAAGTCTGACATATGCCACACTCTGACACATGCCATTTTCCTGAGTCACCAACATGTGGCATCCTGCTGCTCCAGCTTTCACACAGCGAGGCTGAGGGATGATGGAATGTGTCTGCTGATGGCAGTAATAGTCTGGTACCCTTAGCAACGTTGGGCGAACTGTGAACCTTTGCTTACATCGGGCCAGATCAATACAGCCATTACCAAGGGACATAAACAGAATAAAAAGCTGTCTCTATCGCACGAGTTAACTGCAGCAAGAGGAGAACATCCAGCTCCTGAAGGGCAGACTCACCAACCAAGCACAGGCAATAATGTTTCCACAGACTAAAAGTCATCAGGGAGGATTAAATCTACTCCTGGTGAGATTTAATTCCACAGTGAATATCCTTTTTGGGGGAAGTCATAAACCACCACAAATTCCCTAGCAGAAGACCAATACCGAGATGAAGGCTGTTTATTTTCAAAAAATACAAAACAATAGCTCAGACGGTCTCAGAACAGAAATAGATTTTTCTTGAAGTACATTTAAGTAAATAGCTTTCAAATAGCACTCTGCTGATGGGGTCTTTTCTAGAGGTGACTGCATTTCAGTAGGGCATAAACTGATTCCTAACTTGCATTTAAACTTTGGAGGTTTGCATTCAAGACATAATGAGACAGGACAGGATCCTATTTCAGAAGGTGCTCTTGAAAATCCAAAACCTAGATGCAAGATATTCTCACAGTTAAAAACAGATCTTTCAGGAGACAGTTCATAAATAAGAATATTTAAAGCAACAACCTATTTAACAAAATCACATGGTAATCAAACACATTAATTTCTCCTCCCTGCTCACATGCTGCATGGTGTGTGTTCATCTTCGCTTAGATTTTGCCGTTTATGCTCAGGCAAATCTGTTTCTCGGATGTGTGTTTATGTGAATCAAGGATTATCAGTTCTTGTAACGTCATCCTTCCTCTCATTCTTACCACGTTTTGAGAAACAGTGAAATAATTATCAGCATTGTCGCTAAAGGACTCACCCTGGAACACGAACAAGCCCCACAGAAATGAAGGAGGCAGCTCACACGTTGGAGTGTCCCTGGTTTTTGGCATGCTCAGGCAGATTTATCACACAAAGCATTGCCAGATTCTGCAGCTCAGGCCATCAAAATGACCCAGCTCAGTAATCCAGCTCTACACTGCAGTTTCCTATATGTCAGTTCCCAGAAAGCAGATATACCGAAAATAAATACTTTTTTTTTTTAAAGAAAAGAATTAGTTTAAAGAAAACCACCTTACCAGCACAGGGATGGAGTTTTGAAGATATTTGGAGAAAGATTTGATATTCCAGATGCTCTTGTGAGATAAATCCTCTAAGCTCTTTTAGATCAGTCATTTTCTCTAACAGCTAAGCCACCAGAAGTTGGGGAAGCTCAGACTTTGATGCCCATTTAGGAAAACCATGATGGATGATATTTAGTACTTTGTAAGTCAGACTAGATTATCACGGTGATTCCTGTCTGCTTTTAAAAACCTATTGATCCACTGGTGTCAGCACTGCAGAAGACAGCAAGTAGAAGCTTTCAAAATACTTTTAAGATGGGGACTATTGCTAACTTTGATGTGGTAAAATTCCAACATCGTGATGTATCTCCTGACAAGAAGAAAATTAAACTTCTGTTAATTAATACATTAATTTTAATTGGATTTTTCACAAGGCATATAGTAATCAGATTCTGAAAAGATGACTGAGTGCATCCACATAGGAAACATCGATCTGCTGTGTAACACTAACTTGAAAGATTTAAGCCACTAATTCAGTTTTCTTGTCTGAGAAGCCTTTCCAGAGGTTTTGCACATAGTGGTCCACTGGGTTTGGGAGAGTTTCTAAGCATAAACTGGTGAAGGAAGTCAGCAGAAAAGCTTTAACAAGAACAGGAATTAAGACTTGTTCCAGTGCAGCTTGAGCAACGCTATGAATAGGGCACATACATCATGAAAACCAGCCATGAAATATAAGAACTTGCAGCCATCCAGAGACTGATTAATGATTCAAATAAGCAATTTCTTTTCATAATTGCACTTAGGGAACATTAGAGACACAGACCCCATTCAACAGCTTAAACTGGGCTCTAGATCAAGAAAACATATGCAAAACTGCAGAGTTGCTGCCTGCAAAAGCCAGCTAGTAATGCTATCAGCATTAAGCTATTTTTTGATGCCTATGAAACTAAAAGTGCAGTTTTTCAGGTTTAAGGAAAACAACAACTCTGGAAGCAGCTCTGCTTCATTATAATACTCATAGGATGAGTTTGCAGAAGGAGAAGATCCTGGCAACCTGAAATCATAAAGGATATCTGTTATACTTCACAAAAGAGGAGCAGTGTTATTCGTTCAGCTCTAGTCCCCCACTGTAACTGAAGCCTGTCTGCCTACATATCCCCACTGGATCCATTAGTTACCTTCCTCTCAGCTGTTAGGCAGTCACTCTGTTTTTCTCACAGGACTCCTGCTCTCAGGCCTGGGCTCTGGTTGACACAATAAACCAGGCACAAGCTGAAAACAAGCAGTGGAGAATCCTGTCTGCAGGATTACTTGGGATTACTATTTTGGAATGGCAGATGCCAAGAAATCAGTGGACCTATCCCATACCTCTGCATGTTGTCACAAAGACAAGAAAATGGCCTCCCCTAAGGACAATGATCTTCTTATCTAGGGAAATCATATCGTTTGTAGACTTTTTCCATCAAAACACAGTTTCACTTCTTTTTTTTCTTTTTTTTTTCTTTTTTTCTTTTTTTTTTTCTTTTTTGTATGGCACTGCAAAGCAACTCCACTAAGATCCAGGTCTCCCCAAGCACCAGAATCACAGGAATGCAGAGGTGCACAGAACAGGGCACAGCTGTCTCCTGGCAGAGCAACCACTATTGATTGTCCACAAACCTGATAGGGCCAATGCAGCCATCACACAGCCACCCCTTCGGCTTTAACCTGGGAATGGTACAAGAGACTGCCAGAGACCAGGAGCAGGAGCTGTGTTTTCTTTGCCATGCACGAGCTCGTGGAAGAACAGCCACACAGAGGTCCCTGGAAGTGGGCAGCACAGGATGTTTCAGGAAACAATGCAAGCAAAGCACAAATAAGCACAAAAAGCTCATCTCATCTAATGGCAACTTAGATTCTCAACTTCTTTAAAATCATTTGGTTAGAAATTTGCCAGTGCTTTTCAGAAATCCAAAAGAGGCAACAGGTTGGTTGCCTTTATCTTCACGCTTATCAATTCCCCCCCAAAAAGGCTAGCAGATGTATAAATTTTTCTTTCAAAAATGAAAACGACCATTAAACCACTGTTATCCATGTTATCTGACTTGTCCCCCATAAAGAGCAGCTCTAATTTGGGAATTCCCTTTAGGCTCCTCACTGTGAACACCAAAGCAAATAACTCATTTAGCTTTTCTGCAAAGACCTTATTTTCCTTGAGCACTTCTTTTACATCTTGATCATCTATCAACCTTATAGACCTTGAGGCGGGCTTCTTGCCTCTGATGTGTTTGAAAAAGTTTTTATTATTAGTTTTTATGCCTTTAGCAAGTTATTCTTCAAAATTGTTTTTGTCCGCTATTATTATGGGTTTGCATTTAACTTGCCAGAGTGTACCAGATTTTTTTTTTTTCTTAGTTCATTTGGGCAAGACTTCAAAGGGTGTCCTTTAATGTTAATGACCTTCTTCAGTCCAATAACCCCCTTTGCTAACTTCTCATGCAACCTTTATGAAGTTGTGGAGTTTTTCAAATAGGGGTAACACACTCTCTAACGGTAAAGCTGCAAAAATGCGTTGCTACAATGGGGATTTTATATAGCTGCCATGCCAAAGTGTTATTGTGTTCTCTTTTACCCCTTTAGTGACTGCTTTTAGATTTCTTTTCCATTTTATGTTGTCCTCCTTTCAGATGTGTGTGCCATCCTAAAGTGGTTTTGGTTTTCCTGTTCCACCAGGAGTGATGAATTTGAGCATGTTTATATTTATCATTACGAAATATTTCTTTGACAGGTACATCTTCAATCAAGATTTAATCCTTGCTAAGGGATAAATAATGAAAAAAATAAATTTGCTCTTCTCTTTCAGGCTCTTTGATTTCTTTCTTCCAGAAGATGTCATTTTTGAAGTGTATAAATGCAGTTTCTACATCACCTTTAATCATGACCCGTAATCAGGCTCTGTCATTACGTTCTTTGAGTCTTCATTGCTTCTGTGGTAATTCTGAGCATGACACTATCAAGATGTTTAGTGCAACCACCCCATTTTGGCACGAAATTTTAATGCACAGAGATTGTGAGATTGTTCAGTACTTGTTGATACAATTCCACTCCCTGCCTCATTTTCCCCCCCCCTTATTTCCTTTTCGTGTCCCTTTTTTGCTTCTGATCTTTCTTTGAACTATAAAGTCACTCCTCCGCTGGCTTGGTTTCCTCTGTTATTGGTGTATAATTTTACACTGCTATTCCAGTGCTCCCTGATTGAGATGCTATTATGTCAATATCCTCATTTAAAATCAGCATTTCACTTCCCCCATCTTCATTGCATACACTGGACTAATTGTCCACGGGCTCTATTACTGCTATCTCGCACCAGTAGAATAGCATGAACTGACAGAGTTAGGTCAAACACTCGGCCAGCTGTCTCTAAATCATTTTTGAATACTAAGAGCTCTTTTGTATTAAATAAAAAAGCCCTGGCAGTGACTTTGTCCCTGTGTCTTAAAAGGCAAATGCAATCCCAGGAAAACTGGACGAAGGGCATGGTCCCAATGCCTTCTGAAGTGGGAGAAATAAAATGGATCAGCTCATTCCAAGCATTTCCACTTGCGTCCTGTGAGAAGCCCCGATTGTAAGAAGCTCTGGCAAGAGGCAGCTGGAATTGAGTGCTGTAGCATGCAGGAGCTCATTCTCCTCAGTGCTCAGCAGTTCAAATGCAAGCACTGAAGCAGACTTGTCAGTGACCTTGGCTCTGACCCACTTTATAGAAGCACTTGGGGAAGGAGCAGAAGCGAAGGGGGAGTTGTTCATAAGCGGCTAAAAAAAAAAAAAAAAAAAATCTCAAACTCTCGGGCTCCCCTG
>VZRN01001083.1:5918780-5979406 GCA_013397935.1 Dasyornis broadbenti | reverse complement strand
AGGAAGGAAGGAAGGAAGGAAGGAAGGAAGGAAGGAAGGAAGGAAGGAAGGAAGGAAGGAAGGAAGGAAGGAAGGATTAGCAAAACTTCAGGGAATTAAAGATTCAAATTCCTTCTCCATTGTGAGAAGCAAAAAGAAAGGACAAATATCAGGAGTCCCAAAAAGAAAAAAATAATAATCTATAAAATCTCCTCTTATTTTTTTGGTAGTGATTTTTTCCTACCCATCTCCATTTTTTTTTTCAGCAGTTTTTCTTAGGTGCCACGTTCAATAATCCTTCTGCGCTTTGATGTCAAACATTCAATAGCTGTCTGCCTCCCTCCCACTCCTCCATATTCTCCGCAATCTACCTCCTCTGATTAGCTAAGATTTCACCTTCAAGAACACCTCTGTTTCTCTGAGTGAGCATGAGTGCGTGAGTGTGTGTTTATATAATATTTGCAAATATTCTCCCCCTCCTGCACTGCACTCCACGCAGCCACCACTGCCAGAGCCCTGGATTAAGCATCACTGTCATTCCCTAATTCAATTTAGGGGGCCTGCTGTTTTGAATCCAGCTCAGAGCATGAGAGCAGCTCGATTGAATTTAGGCCCTGCCTAAATAATTCTAATTCTACATTAGAATTATTTCATAGTTAATCTGAGCTGAACTTCATTCCACTCGCTTTCCTGATGCTTCCTGCGACAACGGGCACAACTGTTCCCTGATCTCCTGCAGCGTGGGGTGTGTGTTTGCTGACTTCTGCCTTGTGTTGGTTTGCCCCTGGGTTAAGCCACATCAGAGCTGCTCACATCTCACCCTGGAGAGAGAGAGGGTCTGTCCCTCAGCACAGGGGCGGCTCAGCAGCGCCTGTCCGCACTCACCGGGTTGTTGTACATGTCGATGATGAGCTCCTTCACCCCGTGCAGTGTGGGATGGGCCCACGGAGAGGGATTTGCCCAGTGCCGGTTCAGATCAAACCCCATCAGGGAGCACCTGCACAAAAAGAAAACCAAAAAAACCACACATGAAGGATTTATATGGGCTGGAGCTTCTCCTGGGATCAGCTGCAGAATTAGGGCTGTATTCTGCAGCTGAAGTGGTTAAACACGTTATTCTCACGGGGGGAAACAAAGCAAATGCTCCCCTGGGGAAAGACTGCAGCAATGGCCCCTTTCAGAAACAAAGTGACCAGCAGAATATCAACTGAAACAGCTTTGGTCAATCAGTCCTCTTCCCCTCCGCACCACCTGTGCTCACTGTACCCTTTGCCTTTTCCCAGCCTGGCCCCAGAACAGCCTTGCCTGACCTTGGAGGTTCCCTTCGCTCTGGAGCTCTGGCTGAGGGTGATTCACACACTGCGCCACCAAGCTGGACCTTCAGTCTGTCCTCAGCCGCGCTTTGGCTCAGCAGGGCTGCTCAGAGCATGGCAATCAATGGCCATTAAGTTTGTGCTGAAGGGATTTAAAGCAAGAATGTCGTTGTGCCGCTAACCCGGGGCCTCGCTCTCTTCCCCTCCCGCAATCGCCTACACAAAAATTAGCCAGCCAAGACACCAAGTTAAAATGCTTATTGGCCATCAAATCTCGTAGGCATTGGAGCATGGATGCCACTTTGGCTTCTCCTTCCTGCCCTGACTCAGATCCCTCTCACGACACTGTCTTGAATTGGATTCTGCGGCTCCCAGCCCCACAGGGTAGTATCCAAATTCTTTGTGAAGCCCCAGACTCACGGGGTTGTCATTGGAGTAAACACAAAAACTGAAAAATTGAGATTTGAGAAAGAAATCAAAAAGTTGGAAGTGGCACAAGTAGGAGGAGGTGGAAATCATGTCCCTTGTCTACCACAGGGATCACCTAGAAAATCTGTGGCCACTGATACATGCAGGAAGAGAACTCTGTCATCTCAAGCTGAGCGTGGGATCAGTTGAGTAGATTCTTGCTCAGGAATTCTGTGGAAGACCACACAAACAATAAAGGCCCAGGTAGAGATGCAACTTTCTCTTGTTAGTTAAAACAAACAAACAAAAGAAATCAACCTTGCTGCTAAGCCTTAAAGCTTCTTGAGAAAAGAAGAGCTTTCATTGATCCCATGTCTATTACGAGAATGTCTGTTCAGCCTTAATCTTTTAAACACACCTATACAAACAATAGAGATTCACTCCAGCAGTGCTATCCTTTGACAAAAAATTCTAAGAATCTGATGACTGAAAACACAGGTTTAATTGGCAAAGAGAAAGGAAAATAAATCAAAGGCAGAGAAGTGAAATGCTATAAAAAGTGAGGGGATGAAACCAGAGGATGAAATTAATTTCCAAACCTGATGAATAAATGTTTTCCTATGAACCAAAAGACACAAAGTTAATGGGACATTCTTTTGTAAAAATTCTTATATGCATCTAAGCAAGCAGCAGCTGCTTTGCTCCTTGGGCTTGCACAGCCCAACCATCAGCTCTCTGGGAGCTCAAACACCCAGCTGAGCTCTGCAACCATCACTGCTGACTTGGGTGGCTTGGTGGGGTGGAGAAGCCACCTCCTTGTCGTGGTGGCCACTTCTCTTCTTCTATAGAAAAGAAATGGATTTTTTTTCCTGGGCACTCCAACAGCTACAATTCCACAGACAGCTCTGAAAGGTGCTGCCATCCCACTTCATAGCATATTGTTTCACATTTCTCTCTCTCTCTTCTTTTTGTCTTCATGTAAACTCTCTGCACTCAGCTCTACTAAATCCCATATTCTATTGAACTCATAGACATTAATAAAAACCATAAGTACTTCCAGAGATGGAGGTGGAATTACACGGGATAAACCTGGCAGAAGAGCAGAATGAGAGGAATGAGTTTTTCATTTAATAAAAGCAGAAACTGTCATGAGTTTTACTGTATTTTGGCACAGTTCCCAAGAAAACAACATTCTTACTGTATAAAAACTTTCCTAAGAGCTCAGAATCTGAACTTATACCTCTCTACATAGTTAATGTGTCACATTTACATTTTCTTTTAATAATATTTAACACTAATAACACTAGAGAAAACGAACATACTTTGATTCCATTATGTTCTTCTCCAAAGCACATTGAAGTGGCCAAGCTAGAGAGCAGCAAAAGCAAATTTAAAGTTCAGACTGTTAATATCAAGTTCGGGGTTTGGGACTCTTTAGATAACTTCATCTAAGACATCCCCATAGGAAAAAGAGGTAAGCAAAACCTAATTTTTGTAAGATCCTAAATAAGGCATTGTAATTTGCAGTATTTGGATGTGTCAGGAATGCCTGGTGAGTGACGAATCTCGTAGTTCGTTTAAAGCAACAAGAACAGTTGAAAACAGTTGTCTTTACTTGAAAAGACTTTATAAACAGAAGGAAGCAATGCTTAGCAAACAAGTTATTCATTTGGGAAGCTCCTCTGAGCTCTGTTTAATAGGAATCCAAATTAATTTCCAAATATCATTTAGCTAGTCTTTGATGTGGTATATCACATATTTATCAATGTAACAACAATTAATTAAGTTTCTGATGTAGGCATTACTATTTCTTTCCAGTCTGGAAACAGTATAATATTTTCTCCCCCCTCTTTCAGTTTTCAAGTCTTTTTTCTTTCCTTTTTGCCTAAAGACAAATTTGTATCTACCACATTCTTTCCTTATTCATCTGCTGCAAACTTGTGGCCTCTCTAAGGAAACATCAAGTTGTGTTCCTTGGTACTTCAGATTTGATTATTGACTCTATTACACGTAGAGCCGTCTCCCAAAGCTCACGTATATCAGGACATGACCAAAACATACGGCAAGAGTCTCCCACGTGCCTGTTACAGATCCTGCATTCATTTTATTACCTTGCTCCCAGCTGATGAGATCTCCCTTGTGGCTAATGCCTCCAGTGGAAGAGCTTGAAGAGGATAACTTAAAAATTGCATCTTGCACTGCCTTTTAATTCCTTCTCCCAGTCTTAAACCAGCTAATTTGTGGAATACTTTGCTGCTGTTTTCACTCCTTAACTGTTTGCCTGCTGCTTCAAACACTGGGTAGGCAAAGTAGAAATATAGATATGCTCTGGAAACAGCAGCTCTGTGGTGGAAAACCAGTGTGGTCTAATTTAATACATAATCTTTCAATATTTGAAACCAGCTCCTTTATTCAGACTGCAAGTGTTGTCATTGGCTTCAACGCAGTTCCTCCTGTGGCTGTGTTTCCCTGATTTAGAAAGTGCCTCCAAATCTGCCCTGTACAGATGAGATTTATTTTGTGCTGTAAACGAACGAGTGTGTTCAGTACAAAATTAACAAGGCGGTGGGGAGAACCCCCTAAATTACATCAAGGGACAGTTTAAGGATGGTCTTGGAAAGGGGACACAGAAAATCAGAAGACATGACAGACTCCAAGAGCTACAAGGGAAGACAGAAGCAGATTCAGAATCAGTGAGGGTTGGGGCAAGGGCACTGGAGAATATCCCATTCCATGAGGCTTAAATGACCATGCCCATGAATGCTCTTTTACATGGGGCAGGTCACAGTGCCACGGAGCCTGGTGAGAAAGATGTGCTGGCACAGACTCTCCCAGGTTAGAAAAAAACATGGTCAGGACAGGTGAGCTACATGCAAGGCAGCAACCTGCTACTATTACCTGATTGTGATCTTCATTCCTACTCTGAAAACCTGGGGTTTGGTCACATGGCAGCCACACAAAATGACATGTGTGTAATTTAAAACATTTAAGCTGATAACCATTGTTTGAATTTTGGATTATGCCTGCTATAGTTTGCTAGATATACAGACCACATACTGTGCTTCTGCTTCGTGACTGAATGTTCATTTAAATCAGGTTCTGTGAATATTCTTGTTGAATTAGAATTTGTGTTTCACCAACGTTTCCCAGCCTTTTTCTAAAATTTCTGCTTTCTGTAAGTAGATAAATTTATTACAGTGTTTATAAATTTACATAAACACAGTGCAAATTCAGTCAAAGCAAATGAGTTTCAAAATTGCACTGGAAACTGAAACATTTTGCAGTATTCGTCCCTCCCTCCTTGGGAGGCAGCCAGATCTCAAGAGGTTACTAGCTCAACTCAGTAAAACCAAAGATGTTCAGACCAGCATCCAGCTTGCTGGGCAGTTCTCTGGACAGAACCCCTTTTTCTCTGGGGCTGAACTCATCACTGCTTTTAAGGATTTCTTATGCTGCTGCTTTCATGGCAACATCCTGAGGAAGGATTTACTACCAAGGCCCATGCTGGGTTTATTTTTCAGGGCTTCTTCCTGTTCTTACAGGTTGTGCCTCTTCTTTCTGGAATCTCCAAGTTATAGAAACCTCCAGGAGCTCTGCCCTCCTTTACTTTCAGTTCTCCTTGCCCTGCTCGTTTTTCCTACCATGTGAGTCTAAGTCTATTCCTAACAGACCCATTTCCACAAGGTGAGATACGGAGAATAATGGAGGAAAGGAGGTAAAGAAATCCTTTTTCACGGTGTGTGATTTGTTACAAAGAGAACTGTGCACCCTTCCCTTCAGCTTTGTAAGGTTGCGTTGGTTCATTGGATCAGCACCGGGTGAATCTCCAGATAATCTCCCCACACAAAGCCAGGGAGTTCCAACCCACAAATGGCACTACCAACAGGGTTAGGATTTGAAATTGAAAAGCCAGTGGGGAGAGGGGAGCACTCACTTCCCCCCCTCCCCGCCCCAGCCTCATTGCAGTAAGAGTGGAGACAGAGAGTAATTGGTCTCTGTTGCTGCACTTCCTCGAAGGCAGGGTTGTAGCAGGGACTGCCATGAGGCTGGAGCTGGCAATGGCACGGAGGAGGAGCAGGTGTGTGGCAGGAGAGAGCAAAGGCAAGGGCAACACGAAGAAGACTTGCTTCTTTCCACAAATGTCATTTCAAAACTGATGTATTCACGACGTTTCACAAATCAGCTCTACCCCTGCAAGCCAAGTCAGGTCTTCATTAGTGTGTGTTTCACCGTTTTGGTGCTTGGGGTTTGCGATTTATGCATCTGCCCGCTATTCATTAAAAAGGATTCATTCAAGCCCACATATTCGAAAGCAATTAGGTAGCAAGACATCCTGACGCTCCAGCTACAGAGAACCCCTGCTCTCAACACTCTCCCCTCCTCCCCAGCTTTCTGCATTTTTAATTTAGAGCTCTGGAAACCTTCACAAAGGCTATTTAACAGAGCCACTGCAGTGTGCTCCAGGCAGAGCGGGCTGGCCGTGCAGAGATCGGCATTAGCTCGCAGAGACCACACGGTGGAGTAGATGTTTGCAGAATGAGCACTGCCTGATGTACTGACATAATTTTAAATCGTACATGACGGTTAAAGATGTGTTTCTCCATTTTCTGTGTAAACAATGTTAAATAAGAATAAACACAAAGGGATATTTTCTCCTTCTGATGAATACATGCATTCCTCGGGGCTGGTAATAGGTGTCACAGGCACACACACCAAGGAAGGCACGCACCCCCTCCTGACACAGGCACTCTCTGATCTTCAGGATATATCTCAATTCTTGTGTTTAACTCTCCCCACACACTCCAGGTCCTCGGTAATGCCAGAAGGATTTCTGGGCATGAAGCAACATGCTGGAAATACAAACCCATGGTTCAGGCAGGAGAACTCCACCCTGAGAAGGTGCTTGGGGTGTCAGAGGGTAAGAACCCATCGCTAGTGCAGCTCAACCCTGCAGCTATCACAGGACTCTGCATATTTTCCTGCATTGTGCCCAGCCCAATTTTCAGTTTCAGGGACAGGGTTTTCAGCAGTTCCCGTGGGAGGCAAGCCCAGTTTAGCAAAACTCTCCCCAAGGAAGAGCTTGTCCCCATGTGTGGATCTCTCCAAATGAACTCTGCAGGAGCAGGTCCCATCTGTCCTGCCCTGGGAAGGCATTCTCAGGCTCCCAGCTGGATCTGAGTCACTGCCACACCAATCGTGGGCACTCAGGTGCTTTAAACAAGCTCCTGACAACACCTACACTGCTTCCATTTTAAAGCCTGATTCATTGTTTGGCCTTTTCAAAACCAAACATATCACTGACTTAATGACACATGAGACAGAGGTTTTATTTCCAACTTTTGGATCCCAAAATATTTCCACTGTGGACACAGGCCGTTGAGAAATGTCACATACGTAGCCCATATTGCAATATCATATGAACCTTCTTTTCTGATGTCCACAAGCCACCTGCTCATGGACCACAAGCTGCAGACCCTTGAGAGAGAGAATTTTAATATGTGCTTGATTTAGTGGACTCCCACCCTGCCAACAGGTCAAACTGCTCTAGACCCTCCTGCCCTATCTACCTGACACTTCCCCACAATGTCCTAATTCTGTTTCCTAACAAATGTTTTCCTTCACATAAGGAATCCTTCTGTAAATAATTTGTAATTTTTTTTTTTTTTAATCTGTCTATATTCCTGGAGGGGCAGGTTGGGTGGAAATAAATGTTTCATCATCGCAGTGGTTCACAGAAAACAGTTAACACCCACGTGAGCATTTCTGGAGACATGGCTCCTCTTGAATTATGCTTCTGTTCCCACTTCTGGCCTTCCTCAGACTGTGCAAATAGTCAGGCACACAACACATCTCACAATTATTAGGGAATACTCCAGTTGTTGTAGGATGATATTCCTGCTTACTACAACACATTTCCCATACTGCCTTGCACACGAATATGGAATTCTACTCACTTTGAGGAAAGAGGAAAGACACATCATGCTCCCTGTAGAGCAGCCTTATAGGAACAGCCCCCAAAGATGGTTCAGCTCTTACTAGCAGACCCATTACACACAGAGAGTTGCAGTCACAGGAGCCAACCTTGATGTCAAAATGCTGAGCTCTTAAAAGTTTGGACGTGCCACAGCTGCACGGCTCCACAGAGCCTTCCTCCAGCCCTGGGCTTGTCATTCCTGTGACACAGCCTTTAACTGCAGGAGCATGGGGCATTTTTCCACAGGCTCTTGCTTTATTCTGTGCACAGGATCCACACTGCTCATTGATGAGTGGACTATTCTATATTTTGGCTTTTCCTTATTGTTCAATATGCAACCCTAGGCTCCTGCTTGCTGCATACTACTCAAAGCCTGCTCCAAGGACAGAGCTATTCAGTTCTTCATGGTTTTTCTGAAGTGTCCAGCACTGTAGGAGACAACTGCTTTATAAGCACTGATAGACTAGTTTTCCCAACAGCACTGGTACAATGGGGGGCCACATTGTCCCCAGTTCATAAAAGAGCAATTAGGATGAAAATTGGCTCACATAAGAGACAGCCACTAATTTGAACCATTCTATATGAGAGGCCAAGGACAGGACTTTTGTTTAAAGGAACTTGGGTTTACATAGCGTGTTACACATCCAGCATTTAACTCTGATTTGAGCTGAAGCTGGCTCTATTCAAGGCTTCTTACAATCAGAAAAAAATGGCAATTCAAGTGGACAGAATATTAGAAACATCCGATTATGTGGAATTATAGCAGTCAGAGATTACTATAAAATGATAAGACTGGGTCATGAATGAGTTTTGGGTAGGTTTCAGTTATACCTTAATTCAGCCATTTTTCTTGGCTCTGTATCCTGGTATTGCTGCATTCGGCTGTGTCTGAGAACCTGCTCTAATATGTGGTGGTTAGGGTTAGCACCGTACTTGATATTGTATTGTAATTGATAGAATTAAACTATTTGCTGCATTCCAGGGTACCAGAGAAGGCCCTTTTTATTGTTCCTGCACCCCCACACAGATGATCTGCAAGCAGCCTACTCCTGCTCCTTCAGACCATGCACAAATGTCATCAGAAGTTAGAGACAGGGGCATGTCCCTTAGGCAGATACCCCCTTTACCACAACCAAGTGGAAATTTTACATTTGTGTGCAAAGTCCTGAACAAAGCCCCAGGTGCCACAATACAGGAGGGGGGCGAGTGACACAGTGGTTCACTCAGAGTGACATCATGAGACTGCCATGTCACTGCCTCTTATTTAACCTACGTCGAAATCGCAATGCCTCAGTTCTTCCCTTACAGAAATGGTTATAAACCCTCCACGGTGTTTTGAGAGGAAATACATGAAGGATTACAAAGTATTTTGATGCTACAATGATGGGGACATGTTAGGTTCTACGGATGGAGATTAAGTGATCTATGGAATCGAAGAAAGATTTTCTGACAGACCCTGCATTTTGTTGAGGTTCATTTCCAACAAGATTGCATAAGGTTGCACTTAACAAACAATTCTACAATGCCTATAAAAGCAACAAGATATCCCTGTCCAGTTTTTGAGAAACATTCTGTAAGGGTTTGGGTGGAGAAGTGGGATTGTGCAGGATTGTTCTGTTGTATCACTGAACATTTCCTCTTGTTTCTTCTACCCCTAACACCCTGTAACTAAAGATATTTTCCTCTCAAATCTATCTTTATTCTCATTTTGATTTTCAAGGTCATCTGGCCCACTGGGTGTGTTACATATTGCTGTCTAATTAAAGAGAGAAGATTAACCTTATTCTATTAGATTATTTTAGCACCTGCCAGGTGACTACTCTGCATTAGCAAAGGCACAATGTGGCAAAATCAGTTTAAAAATCCCCAAACCAACAACCAAAAAAAATAAATGCCTACAAAAGACTACATCAAAACCTCCAGATTATTTCATCTTTGGAAGGTCCACCAGAAACTGAGAAGGAAGAAATTGTTATTCCCAGAATCACTACCATGATAAACTAACAAACATTTCACAGCAGAAATAATACCAGTGTCGTGTTTGTCACATAACATTTCAGAATCGGAAAAGAAGCTGTAAAGCCCTGATCTGTCTGATTGCAATCAATAAAAAGCCCAGATGCTTTAGAGGGGAGTTAAATCAGGCTCAGATCTTTCCCAATCACTTGTAAATTTAAAGGGCAGAGTTTTGCCACCTGAGCTTCACTGTGTGGTGTTGCCTCAGCCCAAAAACACAGAGAACAAGGAACTATTTCTCAGCGTGGTGGTCTCTGTTCCATTTCCAATTCCTGCCTCAAATCACTTAGACTTTACATTTTCCACAGTCCCAGCATTTCGGCACGCTGTACGCCCCAGAAGGGAGGCTCCCTGGCAAAGAGACATTTCTCACCATACTCCATCTCCTCCCACTAACTCAAAGCCACATGCGAGGGGTTTTGGTGCCATCCCATGGGACAAGGGTCAGTTGTCTGATTTGGGTGCTTGTCCGATGCAGAAGAATGGGAATGTAAAACCCTCAAAGTGTAACTTCTATCCATCTCTGCAACGCACCAGCAGAATGTGATTTGATACCAAGCCAAGCTGAAACTACACATTTGATTCCAGAGCACTGAAACATCTCATTGCAATGAATAATGGTGCAATGATAGATTAGTTCAAGAATCCTGATGAGAATGTTAAAGCTGAAAAATTTAAGCCTTTGGGAATTCGGAGCATTTTTTGTTTGTTTTTTTTGTTTGTTTTTTTACTTATTTTCATTTTTGTTTTTGCTATTATCCCTCAAAAATGGACACAAATGAGGGTAAAAATTGTCAGAAAAATTTATTGTTATACTCTTTTCTGAGATGCATAGAAGAATGCAACAATTACTGAAGGCATGTAAGAGTCGAAGGAAAGAGGTGAGGATGAAACACCGTGGCAAACTAAACCTTCTGGTAACTGCTGTACAGAAAGACCAGGAAAGAGTTCAGCTGGAAGCTGATCACAGAGTGATTTGGGTTGCAGGAGACCTTAAAGACCATCTACTCCCAGGCCCCTGCTGTGGGCTGGGAACACCTTTCCCTAGACCAGGTTCCTCAAATCTCCATCCAGCTTGGCCTTGAGCACTTTCAGGGCTGGGACACCCACAGCTTTAGATCTCCATTGAAAAGATTATACAATGAAGACAATTTTAATTAGGCAACAGAGGATCCAAATGAGGGGGAAAGCCTCTCACATTTTGACTTTTTATCCACGGAGATTTTCAAATCTTGCCTGTAGAAAGCCCAGAGTGACCAACACAACGCAGAAGTTGACTCTGCTTTGAGAATGGACTGCAGATCTCCAGAGGGCTACATTAAACATTTTTCTTTATAATTCTAGGAAAGAGCTTAGGCACAGGGAAAGTTTCACTTGCTGCTCACACCTGGGTAGAACCCAGCTGTGGGACAGGCGACTTCACAGGCTCACAGAATTACTTATTTTTCTTTCTGCATAAATGCAGCCTTGCACAGTTCAGCATCCTTAAGATAAACTCCTATGGCAAAAATGTACAATGAGGGAGAACATATGTGAATGGCAAGTGGAGGAGCAAACAAATTTCAATTTCAAGCTCTCATGGCTTAGCATAAACAAATGTGAAGCAATTAATCCTCAAAATATAGAGGTGGGAGGGGGATACTGACAATGTCCTCTAGACAAACAGGGAGGCTGAGAACTAGGGAGCCTGGAGCGAAGACAACTTTTCAAAAACTGTTTAAAGCCTTGGGAAAGTTTGAAGGAAAGATGAAACTTTCCAGATTCATTCAGTGGGTCTGCAAAAACAATTCCCTTCATTCACTGCTACCCCCCAGATTGTCAAAAACAAGCCAGCTCTGTCAAATGTTGTTTTCTTCTTAACAAAAACAACCTTTTAAAATCTCAGTCAAAATTTGGAATGGGTGAACAGATTTTTTGAAAAATAAGAACAGTCTAATAACTTCCTAGAGAAAGACACAGAAATAGCTTCTAAAGAACTCACACTGAGCTAAGTCTCTTTATGAGCCTGCAAAGTCTATTTGAATTTTATAGTTTCCCCTCTTTTATTTTTCATAAATTCATCCTCTGCCCGCATCCAAGCTGATATGGGACTAAAACTGAAAACACTCATCTGAGATGGTGCCCCATTTCTACATCTTTTAGCAACAGGGAGCACAGTGATTTTGTAGTGAATATGAAGGGATTAGGGAGATGGTTTGCTTCTGCTGCAGGTTCCTGTAAACATTTGAGCTGTAAATGGACAAAGGAAGAAAGTTCATCTTCCCAGCTGATCTAGCCATTAGCTTGCTGTGCCCCACACCAGTAAAAACAGAGATTAACTGTGCAGGTTCTGGCTGTTTTAGCACTTGCATAATGTCATCCTCCTGACAGGGCTCAGAAATCAATCCCTCCAGTCCTACTCTGAAAAGCACTTCAATATTTTTCAGGCAAGACAAAAAACCATTCAGCAGACGTGTTACCTGGTTTGTTCAAGGTAGGACTGGGATCTGAGTGCTGTGGCTTCCACCGTGCACACATTTAGTTCTTTGATTTTGGTAGCCAGTGCTCCCACGTTCAAGGAGCACAGAAGCTGGTTCTTGTTGCCTTCTGACAGAAAAATGCAGGGCACCGTGTTTGTCAGGCTCGTGAAATGTGATTATTGGAGGCACGTAGGGAAAAGGGAAATTCACTACCTTCAGAATCAAATGATTTCTCTACACTGGCTTGACCTAAATGCCTGCCAAGAAAGTTGTGGTATCTCTGTCTGAAACTCACAGGGCAGAATTAATAAACTAAACCAAATGTTGACAGTAGTGAAATGAGTCACTCTGTCCATGCATGGGCTTCAAAATGAGCGTGGAGGTAAACAAATTCGAAGATTACAAAATTTAAGTGGTTCACCTGCAGTTGAAGCACATGGAAAGAATAGTTTCATGGCCAGGAAAAGAAGAGATGGAAATTACATTCTCCACTTTAAAAGAGAATTTATTGAAGCCTGGAAGACAAGAAGAGAAGCAAAAGAAACAAAAGAAAACAAAACAAAACAGCCCAGAAGAGCTCTGAAAATCCAATCTCTCCCATCAGCCTCTGGAAAATGGATAACCTATGCGTGGTATGATTGAATTTCTCTGTTTCATCACCCTAGTGGAAGCATCTTGTATGAAACTCTGGTTTATGAATTGAGTTTTGAGAGGGACCTGGGAGAGCAGGAGTTATACCAATCTAATCAGGATGTGACAAACACATGCATCAAAATGTTGCATTGTCAAGATCCAGAAGCCACTTAATTCCAGAAAGATTTTAAAGTTGAGAAAGCAGCTTTGGCAACAGGATTAGAAATGATGAGAAGGCAGATGAAAATCCAGATGGAGGAAGATAGCACAACTGTTTTTTCAAAGCATCCTTTCAAAAATTCGGCCAGGTCCCTACACGATTTCTTATTAACTTCTTATAAAAAAACCTATGTTTTATTCAAATGAAGGACACAGTTGCTTTCTTCCATTTATTGCACCTACTTCCTAAACATATGCTAATAATGGAATGAAAGATACGTGAACAGAGATAAATAACACCATAAAATCCTATAAACCCCACAGGTTAAAACACCACAGAAACATTCTGAGCAAAATATCCAACAAAGCAGATTAAATACAAAAATAACATGCAAATGTCATTGCCACGGAGCAGAGAAACATGCTAATGCCAATGCCACAGGACAGGAAGCGAGATTCATGAGATTGATTTGTGATGGCTCCTAAACAAAAGCAGTGCACAAAAATAGCCCGAGATTATCAATAACATGAGATCAAATCAGCAAGCATGTGCATTTAAGAGAGATGGCATCAAATGCTTCTTTCAAAAGAAAAAGAACATCACAATCACTTTGTATTTGCCTGGTCTCAGCTTGCATTGCCTATCTAACTACTGAAGATAGTTTCACAGGATAAGTACAGATTAGCAAAATATTCAAGGTGATTGAATGGATTAGTATCATTGTTTAGCACAATGCAAGGTGATAGGAAAATCCACAGAAAAGAAAGATCTGCTATCTGGACAGCCACTTGAAAATTATGCAGCTCACAGGTTGAATTCTTACATTTCTTATAACATCATCAAGTGTCACAGTGGATGCCTGAAAACATTTCCAACTAAAGAGTGAGATTTAAAGCTGGGGGTCTCAAGCAACAGGTGGAACAGGAGAATTCCTAAGTAAACTGCTATCTTGTTTGTCACACAAATAGAAAATCCATATGCTAGTGCCAGAGGCAAAAAGAACATGCTCTAACAAACAGCAGACGAAAAAAGAACACCAAAAAAAAAACCAAAAAAAACAAAAAAAAAACACCCCACCAAAAAAACCCCTGAAGAAACATTTGTCTGTAGAAGAAGGGCGGAAAAGAAAAAAGAGTTTAAATGCATCTAAAGAAAGTCAAAACTACCTTTAGAGGAATTAACTGTGTACTAAATCGTAGCCAGGTAAAAAGCATAAATGCAGCCATCCCCACAGTCCTGGCCGTTGTAATCATGTCCAGCAGCTTGTGCTGCCCCTTTTCCCCACCCTTGTAGAGATCCACACTGCAGTTTACAGATGTCCTGATGGGTTATGTTCCCCTCAGGCCCCAAGGATGCAATACCTGATCAAACAGACTGCTTCACGCTGGGACAGGGATATTTGGGTTATTTCTGGGTATCCAGCATTAATAGAGGTCAAACCGTGGAGACATCCTCGTAACCTGTGACTAGGGATGGAGATGTCGCATTCGGACATTGCATTTCTAGGCAGTTTTCTTCGTTTCCAGAACCAAAGAATTTGTACTTCAAGAGCTGAATCAAATCCCCTAAAATTCAGACATCTCTGGTTTGCTTTTCAGGGAGTTTCTTGGAGCTTTTCATGAGCATTGATGAAATGTCCTCCCGTGGTTCAGTGAGGCAGCTGCACAGAATTAGTCTCACTTTGCAACTAAGACCAAGGAGCGGAGGGGGATTGAGTGAATCAGCCAAGACCACTCTACACTTGTCTGACAGAGTCAGAAGTAGAAATCAAGACTCTACAAAAAGTAAATGAATTGCCTCCCTCCGTGGAATACACAGCAAAATATTTGGTTAATTTTGACTGCAGGTGCCCTTGCTGGGTTACAGCCGGGAAAGGAAACATCACTGTTCTGAGCAAGGTCATTGCCACAGCAAGTCCAGGCAGACCTTTAGCCATAAGCAACATGTGCAAAACCCATGTATCTTCACAAGAAATAAATGTGAATGTTTAAGATCCAAGATACCGGTATAAGGATTTCAGGTATCTCAATAAGCCCAGGTTATTTATTGGAAGAGAACCCATTTCCAGATTTACTCCTGCTTTCTCACAGGTAATTATGGAGGCAGAGCTAAGCAGTAAATGTCATTCACCAAGTGGACACAGGTTGCCAGGTTAGTAAAATTACCTTCAGATATGAAAAAACAACTTGCCCTAGGCTGGGACAGGCAAGCTCAGCCAAGCTAAGGTAAAATTAGTGTTGATAATCTCTCCAGAGTAGCAGAAGAGCTTTACTGGTCTGTGTGAGGGGGGAAATAAGTAAACCCAGAGAGCCCTGCTTGCCCTAAGCACAACAGATACCTCCCCACTCCACAGAACGCAATATTCAAGCTTAACTGGAACACTTACAAATATATTATTTGGGCTAAAAGGTCTGTTTGCTTTTTACTTCCCTTGACAGCTTTGACAAGATGACTTTCAGAGAGAGGTTCAGAGAAGATGCAAAGCAGGAAAAAGGCCAATTACCAACTTTTTTCTCCTTCAGAAAAATTTGAAGCCGCTTTCCAGTAATGAGCAATATACAAGTATATCACTGAAAGCTGAAAGGTGGCTTACCTGAGGTGATCAGCACAATAATTGGGACAACACTCAAACAAAAAAAAATCCTCTCTCCAGATTTGTACTCATAGCTCTTCTGACTTTCCCCCACCCCTGAATTATAAGTGAGGACTTCAATTTGCCAGGCACTCTCTAGACTCGCCCAAAACATTCTCTGCAGCCATCGCTGTGGCCACAGTGCTCAGCAAAGGAGGATCATTAACCTTTGGGACAAAATCTGACGTCACCAAAACCTCTTTAGCCCTCTTTGCTTCTTTCTCCACCGTGCCGTGCTTGAGGGGATGACAAAGACTTTAGAAACTTTTAAACGTAAGAGGTTCAAAGGGGTTCTACACATAGCAATGGACAGCCCTGGGCAAAATGCAATGTACCCACTACATGACACTCGTGGGCGGAGATGGGGTGAAGAGGAATGATGCAAAAACAATGGGAAAAATGACAGCAAAAGAGTTGGATTCACATTACAAGGGGACAGGGGGAAGATATGTAAGAACAAGAGATCAGTACTCAATATAAGAATGTTGGTTTAGTCCTCTGTAGCAGTTTGCATGTCCTTGAACACTTCAGTGCTAATATCAGACTGACATGGTCGTGGTAACCAAGCCAGAATTAGATCCTTGTTAGTGACAGCTACATCTGGGATCATTATACTTCCTTAGAAGAATAAATACAAATAAAAAAAATCCAGAGGGTCATGTCCACAGTCGATATAAATTGGTACAATTGTTGGCAATTGTATGCGCGGATATCAGTAAATTTACGGCAGCTGGAGAACAGATCTCCCGACTGTTGTTAAACAGCTTAAGAAAGGCAGGATAAATCTCACTCTAACCCCAGCCCCAAGTTAACAGGGTTACAGAAATCTGTTCATATGGCAGCTTAGCCCACTTACTGTGGATGATACAAATCTCTTTATAGGAATGCCCCACTGACCACAGGCGGCTCTAAGCCACCAGCCCAGAAAAGATGGCTAACTTTTAGATGGTCAAGACTAAATAAAAGCAATCCAACTTGCCTTATTCAAAAATGTATTTAAAGTGTAGGTTGTATTACACCTACTAAGGAAAGTCCAGAATCTATAGGGCAAGGTCTGACAACATGAAGGCAGTAATCCCTCATCAGGTTGGGATTTGCAGTACTTGGCACCTGCTGGCCAGGGCTTTTCAGGCTTTTCAAAATAGTAAAACCCCAAGGGAAATTTTGTCCTCAAACAATTTCAAGTCAAGTTTTACAACCCAACGAGGTGCATAGTTTTTTCCACTGAGTTTTTACAAATGGAGCATCCAAACCTTTGAAATTCTCTCATGGCTCATTTGTAGGCATCTCACTGTATCCCAGTGAGAGTGGATGAGAGGGATAATTGAAAATGGGACACATGGGCATCAAAACAAGCAAAATGACCCCCTCCTTTCTCTTTTTCTTTTTCTTCTGGTTCACGCTTCTAGATGAAATCCCAGGCTGCCTTCCAACTGCTACTCAGTGCTGTCACAGAGGAGGAACACGTAGAGAGCGCTAAACTGACTGACCTATTTCCATCCTTGGAGCTGCTGTATCCAAATCCTTTGTTCTGAATTCTACACACACACATGCACATGTGCACAGCAATTTCCCTGTATACTCCCATGAGGAACCATTTCCAACGTCTGACCTCAGCTCCTAGAGGAGCTCTCTGCTTCTTCCTGAACAGCTGTTAACCCCATGGCCTCAGTGCCCTCCATAATTAGGTTAAGTTTTGGGAGTCTGCTCTTTGGGGAAGGCAAGAGCAGCTTTGGCTCACTGGCCCATCTTTCCTTGTATCGGTTCTGCTCTCCATTGGATGCTGCTCTATATCCAAGAAATTAGCATACAAGGATCCTTTCATCCCTTTTAAAAATGCAAGCACGCAAAGCACCGCTGCATAGTCAATAAATCTCAAAAAGCACATTAATAGGTGCAATTCATGCACACAGCAAAAGACCATTGAAAAAGAAACCAAGTGGCTTGTGCCTTCACACAGCACTCAAATCAACAAAATTCAAAAATGGCAAAAGGAGTCTAAACCAGAGGGTTCTGAAATCCTCCCTCCCTCCTTTACAGTTAAAAAAAAAAAAAAAAAAAAATGTTACCCTATATGACTTCTGTGCTACTTATGTCATTTCCTAGGAAGAAGCAGTCACTGTCTAACTGATCTTGGCTGAACTTCAAAGATACAGAAAAGTTAATTGGATAAAATGAGGCTTCCAAAGAAAAACGTTGTGTGAAAAGCTCTTCAACCAAAGATTTACATGCAATCCAAGGAGCCACAATATGGAGTGGTAGCAGCATTATTGATGTTGTAGTGGAACACAGAACGCTTGGGAGGAAACTTTTTGCTCCAAAATGTGCCCTTCTTATCCTTTTCCCCTGCCCCACCTTCGATTTAAAGGTTTATAAAATAAGAAATGTAAAGAAAGTTAATGAAGGTAATATGGAACATTAAACCAAAGATTATTTTTAAATATGGCCACATTACCAGCCCCTGAAAAAGGATAAAGTAAATGTTATCTTATTTTTATTTCTTGTTACAACAGTACTCTGACAAAAGTGAGTATAATTATTTGCACTGAAGTTTTGTATCATTCCTTCCATTAGTTTTCCATTTCTACTTAATGTGGGTTTGCACTGAAGGAAGCCCTGGCCAGCAGGTGCCAAGTACTGCAAAATGCAGTTACCTTTTGGGGAGTAGAGCACACTCCTGGAGGAGATTTGCAGACAGTTATACAGAACTGGACCAGAAAACCAGACCTCAAGGAGCCCTGAAAATCGTGATGAACTTTGGAATGTTCACACACTATGAAAAGTCATGGGAGACCCTCAATTTATCTAAGCTGACTTTTAAAAACAATGGACCAGTTGACACCAGCAAACTTCTACATGAGGAAGGAAAGGTTTGGTCTTCACCCGCTGTCCTCATGAGCTGACAGTCTGCTACTTGCCTTGCCAGCTTGTTTCCCCACTTGAAACATTTATTTTCCTATTTGAAAGCTTCACTCTCCAAATATTTTCGCTAAAGTTGTCATCACCTGCCTTGCCCCTCTGACTGAACATGTGTGTGATGGTGGTGTCAGCTTCCTGTATTAAACAAAATTATCTCTTTTATCTTGTAATACAAGATATGTTTTCCAGACCTCAGGGAGATCTTTGCCTCTCTTTTCCACACCCCAATTTTAAACTTCCCAAGGGAGGTTTAAAAGCAAGTTTTAATGTCTAGGTGAGAGCCCAGGGTTAGCCCAGTGGCCCAACCAAGCCCTTTCAGTATCTCAGTGTAGTCCCGAATGCTCAGGAGGGTGTCACATAAACAAAAGGTATCTAACATTCACTCTGCTCTCTATTTCCACGTCAATTAGTGGCAAACACAGCTGTGGCAGTGGCACATCAGCCAGGTACAGGAAACCAGCACACAAATCACCCCTACAGAGACTAATGAGCAAGGAGAGAGTGAAGGCCCCAATCTCCTCAGAACACATTTCAGCTCTAACTCTCTGCCTCTGCTCATGCCCAGAGGATCAAATGCCATTATGGTTCTGCTCCTCACAGTCATTCCCAAAACTCTCTTGATCTCTGTCTCCTCTCAAGTCAAGGATTGCCACAGAAATTGTCACTAATGGCTATCTTTTGTCATTTTTTACTGGAGCTCACGCTTGGCACGTGGGTGGCAGACATCAGGTCCTGTCTCCCAGTCACAGGGTACCTAACTCAATTTCTTGTTAGCAGGTTCTGTCCCGTGGCATGCTGCTGGAATAAAGGGGAATTAGGCACAAGTTACCTTTAAAAGTACATCCCAGAGCAGCTGCAGTCCAGGTACTCAAATTAAAGCACGTGTCATTGCTTGAAAGGTAATTGAAATGCCAAAATCAGTATGAGAATTTGTGCTAAGTCCTCTCTCAGGACTACACCAAGGCTCGTGATTCAATTAGGTATTACAGCACTAAAGCCAGACCTTCACTCCTAATCTCTAGGCAGAGGATTCAGTATTTTAGAGATAAAAAAAAAAGCAAATGACAGCACTTTCTTCCTCCTGTTCAGGTCTATATTCTAAAGGCCTGTTCTTCAGCTTTTTTAGGAGATTAGAAGACTGTGACTCCTACACACTGTAGTTAGAGGTGTGTTATACTGGCAAATGCCCATTCAACTAAACCACCTCTGAAGAATTTCTTTTTCTTTCTTACTTTAATTCAGGATAAAGGGAGTTCTAAAAACAGCTCAAAAATTGTTGATCTTTTAGGACAACTACAAAGAATCTCCCGTGCAGCCTTAAAACATGCAGCTGTTACATTCTTGTTACTTACAGATCTAATAATTGTCTTGTAGAGACACCCAGGATCTTGTTTACTGTAGCATCAACTGCTTCCAGAAATACAACCTCATGTAGAACTACATCCGTGGGCTGAAGAAGAATTACAGAGCTGGTTATAGAAACCTGACCTTACCAGAAAGCTGGATTTTTGGATTCTTTTAATTGATAATCCACAGAAAAGTCCTATATAGCAAACATCTTATACAAAGGGGGCCATTTTAAACTATATATGCCAAATATTTCTGCCTTCTTTTTTTTTTTTTTTTTTAACATACAGCTCTAGAAACTCAGGATTCCACGGTGTTCTTGGGAGAATTGTAACAGTCTCTAGTGAAAATAGAGGGGGGAAAAAAAGAGAGTACAGTAAGGCATAATTGTGTCCTGCAGCTGGACAAACTTCGTGAAATTTCATTCCTTATATTCTGCGTGTCCTGAGATGCCCCATCCTGCTGCAAACCAGATCCTCAGCTAACAGGACAGAGGCAGCTGCTCTGGTCCCAACACTAGTGCATTTATGCCTACAGGCAAACCCTTGGGAAATTTTCCTGGCAGCTGGTTTAGGCCCACTCGTCCTCTTAGACTCACTCATGCAAAGGAACAAAATCCAGTGACAGGGGCTGTGGGAGACGAGAAATGCCAAACAGCCCACCAATACATGTGCATCTGAATGGAAACAGGGACTGGAATCAGAAGAGAAAACCTCATCCGTCTAAAAATCCACTTGCCCCTCTATTTCATTTGCAACACAAATAACTGCAGAGCCTTTCCATGGCACCAGTGAGGAGCTACACTTCAAATCCTAAAGCAAAACGTTCCGAGACTATTTCACTGTCTGCTTTGAGAGGTGCTACAGAAAGCCTTGTAATATTAAAAACTATGAAACACTCTTCATCTGGACTCCAGAAGCCCTTGACATGTCTCAGGGTCTGCAACCTAAACTTCAGCACCTGAGGACCCTAAACTGCTAATGAAAACCACCAGCCCCCAAATCTGGGGCAGACCTAAGGCTTTCCTCGTGAGTAGAACAGGAGGTACAGCCAGGTACCTGAGCAGCACCCAGCTCCAGCAGGATGGAGTGAGAAAGGCACCGGAGCATGGGAGGAGCACAGAACCGATGCCCAGACTCTATGTCCCTTGTGCTTTTCTTAAAGCACTAATTGAGAGACCCACACTGGTATAAAATAAAGCTTTTACTATCGACCAATTATATCAAAGCAATTCCAACCGTGTAAATGATCACTTGGCATTTTTACCTTATTTTACCAATTTGTCATTGACAGTAAGTCTGCTTTGCAAGGTAACTTCTTCAGCTGAGCAGTAGTATGAACACATATACAGGGAGAAACTTAGGTGGTCACTAAAATGACCAAAGGCAAAATATTCTGTTCTTGACAGAATCCAGTACTAACTTTCACCTTCTCCACTGGTCAAAGTCACATTGAGACCATTTAAAAGCTCAGAGTTTAATACAATTTATGTCCTTAGATATAGCAAAATACCTTATTGTTTCCAAGACCAGATGAAAAAGATGTGGACTATCTGAGAGATCCATTTATAAAGAATGTCTTTTCTTTGTTCATGCCAGCACTCAGTCATGGCCTGTTTCCAACTTAAATAATTGTTCCAAATTCCACATATCAGCCTTTTATTTTACAGGTTAGAGATTGTATCTTTATAATAAAATAAAATAAAAAATTCTAGTTTTCATGTTTGACCTTAAATAAAACACCATGTCTATAATGAACTTGTCACCAAGGAACAGGCTGGTACAAACTGTTTCTGTTCTTGCCAGCAGTGGTCAAATGGTCAAAGCTGCCTTTCCTCCTGCTTCTGCAGACCTGGAACAACTTCAGGGCTTGCACAGATTCAGCCCAACAGCTTCTGCTTAAGGCAAGTGTTCAGGGAGGCATCAGCAACATTAACTGGATTTTCTGAGGAAGTACAACATTTTATTGTGTGATGTTTCTTCCTTACCCTATTAAGCTCACATGATACCAAACCACAAACCCCTCTGCATTGCACAGTTGAAAGAAAAAGCCTCTAGCTTCCATTGATTCTAATAGAATTTGTCATTTGAGAGGAAGAAATTCTCTCCAGAACTCATAGAATACTTCAATTAGATCGAATAACTTAGTTTGTATGCACTATGTCCGATTTTCCCAGCCAAACAATCCTTTAATTCTAAGAAAGACCAAGAAATCGTTTGGTATATGGGCTTGTTGCAAAACAAAACTATGAGCACTATACAATAGTTTGAAAATCATGCATTTTCAATCCAGAAAGAGGCTACTGTGATCATCTTTGCCGATCAACCATTCACACACAAAGACCTCCTTTCCTTTAAAGCCACTCCAGTTCACGGAAAAATGAACCATCCTACCAAAAAGAACCCCAAACAAATAAAAACCAATAAGAAAACAAACAAAATCCCAAAAAGATATTTTAAGAAGGTATTTTTATTTCACACGAAGACAGTCCATCAGGGAAAATAGACCATGCCCCCTTAAGGACTTGAATCTGCATGTTTCTTGAGCAGCTGTGCCAAGACATTCAGCTCTGTTATGCCCTTCCCTATTATAGTGAAAAGTAACCTTCCTGTTATTCCATGTTAGTATGTTCCTTATGGATATACTCAGGTCACAAACCAATGGCTCCCCACATATTGGCCTCAGATCGTTCATTGCCTTGCCTGCTTTCTGCTAAACTAAACAAACTAAGCTCCAGGACTGCCTCGTCATGTAACAATTTTTCGAAAACTCTTCTTGTTGGTCTTTAGAACAGGCCAAACCTGTGCCAAACACAACTGTTTACACATCAATGCACTTGTCTAACTGGCTTTTGGAAAGTTGAACTCCTCAACATTCCGGGTAGTAAGTAATTATTTGAGATAGATCCAAGAAACACAGAGGAAAACTGAGTGATGATATGGACTCAACGCCCCAGGATTCTTAGAAACAGAATATTTTTTCATACATGAATCTGAAATAAAAGTCTGAAGTAGATTCAGTGTTCAAAGCATTCTGCTTGTCTGATCAAGCAAGCTGTGATTGTCTCCTTCTCCAGCTTCAAGATTAAAAAAACCCCCTCAGTTCCTGACTCAGTTCTTCTAAGGTAGCAGTCATTTGACTTCCATGGGAATTTATGAATCCTCGGCTGTGTTGTTACTGTTAACAAGAGCTGACAGTTAAATGCATTTCATTAACAGAAACTAGAATGAGAATGACAAAACTTTAGCAGATCAGATCTGTAATTGAAAAGGTGACCAATGTAAGGAGAAAGAACTGTCTGCCGGGATTGCACTCGCCTCTCACCCACACTGATAACAGTGTTATCTCCTGCCTGTGACCCGTCGCTCTCTTACACGAGTTAGCAAAGCATCAGCAAGATGGAGATGTCAAGAACAAACCCACGCCAGCATCAGCTCCTCCTTGCACATCAAGAGCAGGAGTAAAAGTAAACCCTACCGAAAGAATTAAAAGCAAAGATTTTCCCAGTGGAAAATGTACAGAAGATAAGCAAAGGCACAGCAGAAAGTAAAGGAGGTTGATAGGTAGTTTGTTAATTGATTCTTTTCAGTCTTGGAAGAGCAGGCAGAAGATCCAAGGACAGCTGCTGGGGTACAAAACTTGCTGGGGGTTCTTGCATGGATAAATATTCTCACTGTGCAGCTTCCTCACTAGCAAGCACTGCCAAAAGATTGACTGGGCCCCGAACATCTGCGGCTTTCCAAAACCTACCAAACAAACCTATCTCCAGATGCACAAAACGACAATTTAATCCAATGTAAAACAATGGGTAGCACCATAACACTGCTCAGCTGCAGCAGAATAACAAAAACCCCGGTGCTAGAATGCACATGATGATTGTGCTGGGAGCTGGGTAGAGCTCGTCCGTTTTGCCCAAGGAGTAAAGAAGACGAGAACATCTAAAAGTAATCTGTTCTGAAGAAACACACCTTTTGGGTCAACCATCCTTTTCAAATGTATATTGTCACTGAAAGCTCCTTCCCTGGGTTCACCAGATTCAGAGTAGTCCTACTCTCAGTTGATACACGAAGGTTATTCAGCCTGATTGTACAGTTTGCTATTGTGTTCCCTGCCACCGACCAGAGGAGGGAAAAAAGAAACGTAAAAGAGGAAAAAAACCAACCACTATTCATCCTATTATATTTAGTGCTCTGTCTTCCCCTGCTATAACAGCTTGCTTGATTGCCTTGTCCCCATGCTGTGCCATACACTTTTAGCTCTGAAAGCACTTTGGGAAAGTGGGGATCATTTATGATGTACTTGTATAGCACCTAGCAGGACAGGATTGTGGCTTCTGGTCAGCACGGCAGTGTCAGCGCATTATTGACCATCTCAACACACAGGCTCCCTTGCTGACCTTCAATTCACACTAATGTACAAAATTTGTTATTCATAATACAAAATGTGACCAGTCTGAGAGGTTCCGGCCATTTCTATGGCATCCCTCTTTCAGTTCTTTAGAATCCCAAAGATACAACCTTACTTAAGCCCTTCCATGATGCACTTCACTCACTGCTTTGCAGAGAATCAGATCACAGCTCAGCCCACTCTGTGAGTAGAGACTGGTCTTGTGAATAGGAAAAATGCATTCTTTCACTCAGCTGTTACTTGGAGACTCAAATGCAAGACCCCTGCAACCCTTTTCTTCCCCTGGACATGGTATAGAGGCATCTTAGAGGGTTCAGGCTTTTCCAAGATCCAACAGAGCTGGCAGAGTCCCAGGATAAATGCTGCACTGGGTGTTGGAAAGCTCCAGTCCTTTTGCAAGCATGTGTATATCTGAGTGGCTGTGGTAAAAGGGAGGGGGCAGCTAAACCCACCCTCATCCCCACCCACCATAGCAGCATTCCAGTGCTGTTAGAAATCCAGCTGTTCCCTGCAAACTGACAGGATTTACTGTTCCTGTTTTGGTTAAAGGAACAGACAAAATTCCTGTTCCCCATCCATTCTCATTGTCTAATCTCTCCAGCACATCAGCTCCGTGGCTGTGGCAGCGAAGGAGAGGCAGAGGCAGCGTTAGCATTCCGAGCACAGGCAGCGCACGAGGCAGAGCGTTTGTGATCTGCACAACCCGAGCGCAGCATTGCCTCCTCCTGGGAGCTGGGTTAACATCAAGGAGCTGCACCTGAAGTCACCCACAGCTCTATTGATGGACGTCCTTCCCAGCCAGGGAGGGGGCAAGGGGGCACCATTCCTGTCCCACTCCCATGGGCAGAGATGGCCAATGTTTGTGTGGCCGGACACGGCGTGTCCAGAAATGCCACATCCCCTCTCTGATCCCAACTCCTCCATGCTGGCAGAGAGCTCTTCCTCCAGCTCCTAGGCACCAACCAGGCAAAGCCATCAATGTGTCAATCAGCTGTCACCTCTCCCTCCTCCCAACCTACCCTGACCTCCCCTCTCTGCCTGGCGCCAGGGGCAGCAGAGAAGTGATCTGCTATGAGATTGATTGCTCCCTCTGCCGTGTCGGCACAGCTATGATGGCTTCTGTGTCCATAGGGAGCAGCGAGAAGAGGGTTTTGTGGACAGGTTTTCACCATGTGTACATAATGGAGTATAACAGTTGCATGGAAACAGCTCGTTTCCAGCTCCTGACACCAAAAAGCCCCTGTTTTCCTGGGTGGACATGCCAAGTCACCCAGTTTAATACCAAATGGTAGAAATAATCATTTGCTGCTGTTAGCAAATAAAAATCCTCAGAAAGAGCTCATATAGGCATGGTTGCCTTTGAACACACCAAAACCCATCCAAGAAATCTCTGGCTGCCGCTGTCTTTCATCTCCAAGACCCGCAGAATAACTGCACAACAGCCACCTACATTTATGCTCTGGATTTCAAACTGGATTTGTGTCCATCCCATCCAAGCTACCACAAGAAAGGGATCCCCCTCTGCTCATTCCTCCCTCCTGTCTTGGTCCCATTTTTCTAGTTGCACTGGGAACCAAATGAGAACTGTTTTGTTTGGTTTTCTGTGGGATTGGTTTCTTTCTAGCTCACAGCACTGCCGCACCAGCACCAGTCCTGGCAAAAAGGAGAGGACAGGGATGCACAGCCAGGAGGGAGACCAGGGCTGAACTGCTCCTTTGGGTACCAGCAGACATTTTCCTGAGCTTAAAGCAGCTGTGGAACAGCAGTCTCCCTTTTCTCTGTGCTTCAGCAGGAAAGGGTTGTGTACTAGAAGCGAAATAAAGTTTCCTTTACAGCCACAACCTAAATTTTCAAATGAGCACCAGGACTGGTTTCCAAGAGCTCAGTGCCTTGCAAGCTCCTGAAACTCAATGTTTAGCCACGTGTCTTTTGGGAGACTTCCCCTATGAAATTAAGCCAAAAAACATTGTTTCTTCGCCAAACAGAAGATGAAATATCACAACCCTGAACCACTTAGAGATGATTCACGAGGCTCTTCCAAGTCACAAAGAGATTGCAGTGTCTGGGAGTTAACACACTGACCAGGACATGAGAGTGGAAACTTTGGGCAGGTGTCTGCCTTTACACTCCTCAGAAGTGATGCACGGCCTCAAATTCTTTAATCTTGTTTAATTAATACAATATTTGTTTAGATAATGAATCCTCATTATTTAGCTTTGTCTCAGGATTGTTTTGACGTTACACGACGCTGCCCTTAGGACCAAATACTATAAATTAAACAGCAAGCTGCCATCATTTTAAGTGCTGCAATTTTAAAAATAATAAAAACAAAAGAACAGCTGTCACCCAGGAAAAGAAAGCAACAAAAGTAGAACCTAAACAAACATTGCCTTCGGCTGCTATTGTTTTCCTAATAACTTGGATGGTATTTCCCCCTCCACTCCCACACAGCAGTAGTTGGAACAGGAAGACTGGACTTTTCTGTTGACAGCTGATAAATCCTTGAGTATTGAACCCCTCACTTGGATAACAGGATCAAATTTGACTGCCAGGAAACAGGCTCTTGCAGAGATCATGGGAGTGATCACTAGTTGCAGGTGATCTTGTGCAAATGGGTACAACTCCAAAAAATTCCAAGATGTCTGTCCAGAAAGGTCTTCAGGAGAAGTTAATCCCTCAGCTGCCTTCCCTGGCAGCTGGAGAACCTGTGCAGGTGAACAGATGCTGCTGAAATGGGAGAGTGGAACTGAGAAAAGGGGTGTTAATTACACTGGAAAGGATTCTGAAATGCTGCTTGGGGTGGAAGAGTCTGAAACTGGGATACACACTACTCACAAGCTGAGCCTTCCTATGTTCACAGAAAACAGGCAAAAGACCTTCCTTGCTCTTCCTCTTTAGGCTGTTCACCCAGAAGGAACAACAGGTGCTCTCATGAAAGCAGAATTTGACCTCTAATTGGTAATTTCTGGAGTTAAGGAAAATACTTCCCCTCTTGATCTGCAGTTTCCATTTTTCCTTTATTTGTTGCAAAGCCAATCCCTGCTAGCACGAGGAAGGACTGGAGTGTGGCCTGTAAAGGTAAAATACAGAAGTAGCCTGGCTCTGCTCCCTACCTTAGCAGAGAGAGGGGTCTCAGTTCTTCAGGAGTCCCAGAATCATAGGATAGTTTGGGTTGGAAGGGACCTTAAAGGCCATCCATTCCACTGCCCTGCAAAGAGCAGTGAGATCTTCCATGAGATCAGGTTGCTCAGAGCCCCATCCAACCTGGCCTTGAAAGTTTTCAGGGATGAGGCTTTCACCACCTCTCTGGGCAACCTGTGCCAGTGTTTCACCACCCTCATGCCAAAATATTTTTTCTTTATACCTACTTTGAATCTACTCTCCTTTTTTTAAAAAAAACGTTACCCATTGTTTTGTTGCTGCAGACCCTGTTAAAAAAAATCTGTCCCCATCTTTCTAATAGGCCCCCCTTGAAGAATTGAAAGGCTGCAATAAAGTCTCCCTGGAGCCTTCTCCAGGAATTCAGGAAGTGCTGCCAAGTACTCTCCAGGAGTCAGGACAGAGAAATCCCTTCCAAAGTAACTCCTGAAGATGGGGTAGAATGGAGGAGGCTGCTTAGGGAACAGCACCCCTCAGTAACTAGAGCACAAGGACAGCTTGAATCCCTGCTTATAACCTCAGCTGCTTGGGCATCCTGAGGACTGGATGCAGCTCCTGCATGTCAGGACAGGAGAACACAGGGCTGGAATGGAGCTCAGCCTCATCAACGCTTCAGGGTGTGGGATTTGCTCCCAGGTGGGTTGAGAGCTCAGTGATGCTGCTGGCAAGGCAAATACAGTGCAAAGTCAGTGCAGTTCCCACTGAGCTCCAGCTGCTCTGGACTTCTGCAAGGAATGACACCTTTGTTTTGGGCCAAAAATTGTGTTATGGAGGGAAAACTAAACAAGGCCAAGAGCAGGAGGGGAAGAAAGCCCAGAGAGAATCAACACAGTCACAGTCTCAGTGCAAGTACCACTTCTGGGCAATTTCCTGAACTAGACCTTCAGCAAAAAAAAAAAAAAAAACAAAACCAAAGCACAGCAACCAACCAAAAGAAAAAGACCACTGGAGCATTTGGTCCTTTGTTTGCGGCTATGAACAGAACTAAGAACTCCAGCCACCAGAGACACAAGCGAGACTTACAGAGGAAATTAAAAAAGAAAAGAAAGTCAAATATATTTATTTGTTTAACTGAAAGTAAGTCTAAGAAACTCAAATGGGATTATTTGGAACTAAGATCAGCTATTCAGGAAAGGAGAAAAAGGAACAAATATTTCAACCAAACTGACTTTAGCCCTCCTGTTAATTATGATTACATTCTGTAAGATAAAAATATGTAAAAGAAATAAAGTCAGTGAAGGTCAAGAATAGGCTTCTGCAGCAACTTACAGACATAAATGGCACTTAGGTACAAAACTTTGATTCACTTAACTGGGAGTCATGAGCTCGGTGCTTATTCTCTGCATAATGGCTCAAAGGTAATAATCACAAATAGTGCTATTTAAATGGAAAATAAATAGCCCTTTCTCTTTAAGGACATCATGTCTCATTCTCAGTGGAATAGTGGCAGCTATAAAAAAAGCTATGATTTCAGTATTTCTTGTTATGACTTCTCTCCCTGCTCGTCTAAAAATAAAAGGCTACTCTGTAGTTCCAGATCAATCTAACTAAAAGAGAAGAATTCGCTTACAAAAACAAAATAGCAGCTCTGACACTAGTTACGTATTCATCACATGTGGAAACGGCCCATAATGCTGCCTTCAAACCTTTCCAACAAGTTGTATTAAATTAGGCTGGGTTGGGATTTTTTTTTGCCTTGCACCAAAAGCAAAATAAATATAGCTTTATTTAATGCTACTAAAATGTTCAGATTCAACTGGAACCCCAAGGCATGTGGCTTTGTTGTTAAAGCACATATACTGACTCTATTGATTGGTGCAGTCCTCTGTGCAAGAGAATTTGTCACATCAGTAGCGACTGAAAAATACTCAGGAGCTGTAATATGGTTTAAATGAGCAGTCACCACATCAATATAAAGAGCATTTCAATGGCAGTAGATAGGAACCCTTTTGCAAACCTAGTATTTGTTTTAAGATAAAGGCTGACAACATTTTTTTTTTTACTAGGGCGATTTTTTTAAGCAATGGTGAGCAAAGCAGCAACTCCTGTAGCTGTCTTGTGATGACAGCACGCTCTGGGCAATAAAAGCCACGATAGACAGAAAACTTCCAAGCAGGAAAGGGATGGGAATGCCGTGAGCCAGATGGATGTAAGGGCCAGAGATCACCCTGCTGCTCCCTGGGCTTTTCCACTGCTGCTGCCCAGAGCACACCTGGGTCACAGCTGGGGATCTACCCCTGAATTTGCTTCCCAGAGCCCCAGCCTGGCTCTACATGTGAGCTGGGACATGCCAGACATGAGAGGAAGACAGAAGATTCCTGACCTATCCTCAACACCAAGCAAGAGCTGGGGGGGAAAAGGAGCTTCTGCCATGTCGCTGCCTCTCCTCCAGCCTCGTGGGACAGGGGGATGCATGGAAATGGCCATTCCCAGCTGATACCAAATGTGACCTAGGCAGGCTCAGGAAGAGGCTTGCTGGCCTCAGTGACAGGCAGCGTCAATGAAAAAGTCAAACAGGGCGCAAGAGGGGCCACTGAGGAGAAGCGCATGGAGCTCACGTGCATCCCGCACCGCAGCTGCGTTAGTGGATCCTGGGCTCGTGGGGTCTGGCACAAACAGCTGGGCTTGCAGACCTCCCCAGAGTGTGCAGCCTCTGCTTTGGTCAAAACTGAATTAGAAAAAAAAAAAATAAATAGGAAATGCGCAGCAAGGAGCAAACCTCCATTTTGTGTGCTTGAGAAATCCCTGTTTTTCAATAATGAGAAACAGTTCTGTATTTTCTGAGGAGGGAACATACTTTTCCTGACTCTGTGTATTTATAGAGCACAATTCTCTCTCAGCCACATCCCTCCTTCCCTTGGGTTCATGTACAAGGGACATTCTTGTCTTTCGGGCAAAAATCCCACTCGAGGAAGATGAGAGGCGGCATGTGCTGCAAGTTTTGAGTAAGATGAGAAATTTCACACTATCCTGGTATCTTCTGGGTAACTGCTTATTTTATGATGACTAATAGGCAATTACTGTGGTAATACTGCAATACAACATGTGTGAGGTTTGGAAATGAGGAATTATAGGTAACTACTTTGGACTCATTTCTATGGTAACAAAAAGTAATTGTCATTAAATACCAGTTATATTGCGGCTCTACCTGGTAATTATAGATTTTTTATGCCCAGTAACATAAATAAAACCAATAAATTTATTCAAAAGGTCCACGATTGTTTACTTATACGTTGCTATATAGAATACACAATGACAAATGCCTAATTAGGAAAAATAAACTCCATCTAGAACCTCCTCTTGTCATCTGAGATGGATACTCTGTTTTCCAATTTAAGGAAATGCATGATTTTCACACGTATTAAATGAAGTTAAGAAGAAAAAAAAACCTTCTCTGACAGAAAGATAGGTGAAAAATAATGAAGAGAGAAGCAAGTGATAGTCTGCCCGTGTAGAGCTGTGTCTTACAACTGAACAAGTGATAGTAAGAACCACCTGACATATCCAGTCACTGTCAACACACCTAGACACACACATATATGTATGCAGGTGTATCCCCCCAAAAGGGATATAAATAACAAATTATTTGGATCAAGTCCACATGTGCATCTAGTGATTAAAAAAACCCTTCTAAATTACATGTGAACATGAATGTTTGACTAGGTTTGTAGATCCACAAAGTCCACAAAAACCTATTCAGGATAAATATGAAATATTTCAACCAGCTTTCTGATTGTATTTCAAATCTTTCAAAAGGAACGTTTAGAAAAGGTCAGTTTTTAAACAAATCGTGCCATTAACAAACAAAAAGGAAAGAAGATTGTCCTTTTTAGAATGCTGGTATGAATAATTTAAAATGTTTCTCAAACCTTCCCAGCTCCCTTTTTTTTCACATGAAACAGTTTGTTAAATTCGACTCCCTTCCACAAACTGTTTCAGTCTTTACAAAACTACGTTTCTGGGACAAAACCAGAACATTTGCTCAAAATATTTTATGTCAACACAGCTTTCATACGGACACTGGCACTATTTGTGGTGAATTTGGTTCTCTGGTCTGGGTAGGACTGGCCTCCTTTCTGTCCAACAAATTACTTTGTTAACCCCTTACACGAGCAAGAAGTGAAGAATGTGTTGAATTCAAAAATATTGTCGCTGACAGTGGAATGAGAAAGGATTAGAATCAGTGTGTGCCCTCTCCTCCCCATTCACACAAATTCTTGCAGCCCCTAAAATCAGGCCAGAAGGATACAGCAGTGATGACATTTCAGAACATTTCAGCTAATTCACGGCTTTAATTTACCGAAGGCTGATACTGTCCCAGCTCTGCCAGTGAAGGAACAGAGAAAAGCCAAGGAATGGGAACGCTCACTAGGTCATGCGACAGAGCCTTTAGAGAGCGGCTAGGATATTTCATCTGCCTTGTCATGGCATTTCTGGGATACCTCAGAGAAGAGCTTCCCAGACTAAGCAACACATCCCTTTTGGTGCCAGTGTAGGATTTTGCCTCTGAAAGGTGAGGCTGACAAATTGGAACTAATCTAAGACGGTGTGGTACAGTCATCTCGCCTGCAGGGACACATTTCAGCATTCAGCTGCAGAATGCCAGCTTAAGAACAAGCTCTCGATAAAGGAAAGTTCAGGCCAAGCCTGGGGATGCACGACTTTTAAATCAAGAACACTTTTTTCCCCCCCTTAGTCTACCCCCTCCTCCCTGGGGATGGTAATATGATAATGCTATACTGCAAACAGAGGGAGAAAAGTTGAGAAATCTCTCTTCCCTGCACTAGTTTTCTTTTATTTCCTAAAGCTGTTTCACAGTTTAATCCATCAGAGAGGGTGAGATTAGTGTTATGGAGAAACTCACAAATATTTTTAATTTTGTGCCATGTTCTTTCAAACTAAAGCTAAAGATGAAGTTATGCACTACACCCAGCAAAAGGGGTCTTTCTATTCAGGTGAGAGCTAAGGACAAACTGCCAGCTAGAAATGAGGGCAAGTGATGTTGCAGATGCACTATTTCAGCTGGGTCAACCAACGGCGTCTTTCTGGGCAATTTAATTAACAAGCCCATGCAGCATAACATCTTCTACAGACTGCAACTGCAAAGCCAGTTACACTTAGAAGTGCAATAATACTAATTAAAGACTTCAAGAAAAGGGTGAAACCTGTTCTCCTGTTTTGAGACAGACTCTGCATCCTTGGCCACAGTGAACACCGGGTACCTGTCGTTATCCTGTTTTTTTCTGGAGGAGCTGGGTATATTCATGTGGCAATAAAAGGACTATGGAGGGGGTTTTTTCACTGAAAAGAGAGTTTAAAAAAAAACCCACAAAAACTCCTTTTCTAATTGTGTATAGACCTTCCAAACATTCTGAATTAAAGCAGATTTTAAATCACGCTTGTCTGTTCCATGAGGCACTTTGTCCTTTAATTCCTAACTGTGTATGTCCACAAATTCTTAAACTCTTTTATAAACTTGAATAAATCAGTCTAGCATCCCATTTCCATGCATCCTGGTACAGTGAGCTCTGACATTCATTTCCTGACCATTTCTTTTAGACCCACCTGAATGTACATGCAACTTATAAACAACTTTCCTCACAGATGTGCCTGTGCTTTAAAGTTGCATTACTAAACTCATTTGTTGCTGGTGCTGAACATTTCACCACTTCCAAGTCAAATTCACCACCCATCTTGTCTGTTCTCTTGAGAATGAGCCAACATTTTATAGAAAACAGGCAGTTCTTGGTGGCATTGTTGCAGATTTGGCTTAAACTCCTAAACCTCAGTTCACAAGAACACAGGAATGAGGATTTTGGAGGAGAGCACAGGACTCACACCCTCAGTGAAAGTCCTGCATCCCCAGAAATGGAAGTGCAGCAAATCTCACCAGCCAGCTGTCACCATCTCACCCTAGGTTAGGGAGTGGCTAGGGTTTGGATGCCAGGAGAACCATCCCATCCCATCCTCTCTCCAAGAACTGCTGACACACTCAGGCTGTTCATGGTGCCCGCGGTGCCTGGGATTTCAGAGGACAGCCCAGTGCATCCCCAGTGCACTCTGCCAGTTGTGCAAGGCTGTGCACTGGTGGGGTAAAAGAAAAAACCTCTCTCGCACTGGCAGGGGATCAATTTACAAACTCAAGCATGAGGTTTAATTACCCATTTCATTATCTTAGCTTGCATGGCTCTGGATGTGAGCTTTCAATGAACCAAAGAAATAGTCACCAGCTGCTGCTTTGAGAAAGAGAGAGATAACAGGAAGGAGAAGTTCAAATGCCTAAAACTGCTCTTTCTGCACCCCTGTTTGCAAAAGCAGGGGCTTGTCCCCAGCCAATAGATCTGTGCTAGACCCCACTAAGTGGAAGACTTCTGAAAGTCCTATTTATGTGCTAATCTGAACAAAGACCAAAAGAGATGAAGCAGAGTTATCTAGCCAATCTCTGACAGGCCTCAGAGTTAAATTTTCAAATACAAGCAAGTGATCCTTAGAGATTTTTTTTAGAAATTCATCCAGTAAATTCAAGTAAATAAATTGTGATGTGCTTGTGGATTTTGTATGAGCAGGAAATAAAGTGTTTGCTGTAAATTATTCACTCAGCACTAGTTAACTGCAATGCTGGCACATTACTAGGCTTTTTAATATTCTTCTCAAGATAATAGGTAGCATTTTGCTTATTATCCTCATTTTTAAGTTATTAGTTACATTAGGCCATTTGTAAATACGGTAAAGAACTGCAAGAAAATCAAATGTTTTTTCCAGCTACCTCATTAAAATTCTCTTTATTTCAGGAGGGTTGAAAATCCTGCATATCATGGAAAGTTAAACCAAGAGTGCACCATCAGGCTCAGCAATTCCAAATTAATTCACATGCCCTTTCCTACTACCTGGGCTCCCAAAAGACTTTTCAAATTCTGAGCCCTGTGAATGCCTGTAAAGCTGCATGTCTCTCAAAAACTATAAATAACAGTGCCGGGGAAAAACCCACAGGGCACGCGAACTTCTGGGGAAAACAAAAGCTGCTTAATTGCAACTGGAGCTGCTTATGTGCAAGGCTCCTGGAAGAAAGGAAAGTGATGTAGTATCAGATTCTAGAGCCTTTTTGGGGCTTTATTCCTGTGTGGTGACACATTCTGATAAATTCCTAGTGCTGTCAGATGCCGCCACTGCAGCATCACTGTCTGATTTGGGATCCGCCAAGAGCTGAGTGTGTATCCCTGCAGCAGGAAGGACACCACCTGATCTCGAAATTTTCACTGAAAACATATACAACCACTGCTGAAATCACCCCCACAACTCCCTGCTGCTTCAGTTTAACAATTAGCAAAGCACAGGAGGGATAAGGAGCACAGATCACAGAATTGTAAATGTTGGAAAAGACCTTTAAGACCACTGAGTCCAACCATTAACCCAGCACTGCTAAACCATGTCCCTAAGCACCACATTCACGTTTTTTGACCACTTCCAGGGACAGTGATTTCACCACTGCCTTGGGCAGCCTGTTCCAATGCCTGACCATGCCTCCAGTAAAGAGTTTTTTTCCTAATACTTAACATAAAACTCCCCTGGCATTAACTTGAGGCTGTTTCCGCAGCAAAGAGCTGCCAGCAGACTCATTTTCTGCCTCTTCTGTCTTCTTCCTCAGTGGTCTCCTCACCCATACAACAACCCAGCCTTATTCTGCTTAGCAATGCACCACCTAATTAGATCAAAACTCAAGGTGGCCTGGCTGTAGAGTGAATTGTGTTATTTAGTCTTGCACTGTAAGCAAAACCACATGCAGCGTATTTCATTTCTCAGGGGCTTCTCCAGAGAACTGTGTGGTACATGTAATTGCCCCCACAAACAAATCATCAACTAATCAACTGCTTTTCATTATCACCTCCAGCAGCACATTTATTTTGTAAATAAATGCATTAAGAGCAGACAATTTTAGGGAAAACAAAAGATTATCTGGATACGAACTCAACAGAGGAGGTGGTAAAGTAGGAATTCAAATACTAAAATGAAGCAAAATGAGCGTAGGGTGGAATGATTATTCCATTCTATGTATCCCTATCTATTACAGTACAATAACAGAGTGAAATCTGTGACTTTAATGGATGGTCTGGGTAGTTTAAGGGAGCTCTGATTGACTGAGACATTTACATAGAGGCTGATGAGCAGCATAATGAGTGCATTTGTAAAACACAGCTAAGGTCTAACTAAGCTGACATGAACTCCCACACCTAGAGGAGGCTTGCAGAGCAGACACCCTGCTGCCTTGGAGAGTCTCTCTCTACCTCCTGAAGCAAACAAATTTGCTATTTGCCCCTTTCCTTGGCGGGAACTTCAGGAAGCACGTGGCCACATGAGAATCTCCAGTTTAAGAGGAATTAGTTGAAACAAGCCATAGAAGATTCAATGACAAAAAAGTGTACGCTGTGTAAGGCAGATATAACAAGACACAGATTCATACCCCACACCATACCTGTAATTTCCTAGGTAAACTCCATCAGGATTGAGCATGGGAGCAATCTTGAAGACCAGGTGGTCTCTCAGGACTTTCGCAATTGGATGGTGGCTCACGAGGAAATCAATTATACCTGAGGGGAAAAATGAAAGAAAGAGTTAGAAAGGTGGGGGGGTCTGTGACATCAATGATTTCCAGATATCCACCTGAAATTTCACATATCAAAGATCTGAGTGATCATTCCTCCTGGTTCCTGGCACTGCTGCTGCTTCCCACAGAACAAACCACTTGCAATCACGTAGCACCTGCCACCTTCTTAAAACTCCAGGAACTTTAAGGAGAAACACCTTAATCTGTCCTCACAGGGCAAGCACACCACGGCTGCATTACCAGACACTGTTGAGTTTCCACAGAGGGAGAAGTTCCTGTGCAGCAGCTGAGCCACAATAACAAAACCTTTCTCTTCCTGAGAGGACAAATGAAGATACCTCACACACCCAGCCTGCACAGGTGGGCTCACACTGCAGCTCACCTTGTGAGCGGCAATTTGTTGAGCTGAGGCACCTCCAATTCGTTTCAGCATACGCCCAGACCTACCCTTTATGTATGAACACAGATTTCAGATCACCCGCGCGTATAAAGAGGTGTGAAATGCCTCACAGAAGTTGGGAGCGTTACATAACACCTGCACCGGGCACAGGGATGCGGTGCCACTGGCAGACTGGTATTTATAAGGTCATATTCTTCACTTATTTTACATTCATAGAAACCAGGAATAACTCCACTGCATCAGCTCCTTTAATTTGGAGCCCAGGCAAGTGACAGGGGAAGCAGATCCTAAATGCCCTTCCTTTTGGCACATCACAGCACCAGAGCCTGCAGGAGCTGCTTCCTCGTGGCCTCGTGCTCAGGGAGTCACTAAACATCGCCTCGCCCCGGGGCTGGTGCTGGGGCAGGAGACCAGAATCTGGCAGCTAAATTCACTGCTTATCCCTCCGCTGAGTTGGTACTGACAGAAATAGCTTCCGGGGAATTAATGTTGAGATAAATTGAGTTCCTGTGTAATCTCAGGACACCCATAGATAGGTCATGACAATTTGCTATTTATTGTAAGGTCCATCCTGCGAAGCAGGAACCATTTACTGCATTTCCCCAGAATAAATCAATCACTATGGTCTAGTAACAGGATAAAATTAAGCAGAGAAAAATTAAGGCTGCTCATCAGTAAAATTCCACTAATGGTGAGCTCTATTAGAGTGTGGAATTGTCTCTCCAGGGTAAGAGTGGAATCCCATCATCAGAAACATTTGACACTGGACAGGGTAAAGCCTTAGGGAACAGATATAACAAGTAACAATTCAGCATAGAAGAGATGGCCTGGGCTAACTATCTGACTTCAAAAAAGCTGGCTTTAGACCTGATTTTTGTGGTTCAGTCAAAGTACTAAAAAAACCCCTAAAACTCATGTTCATGCCAGGTTAAATGCATTTGTTTACAGCTTGGCTGAAACACGCATTAAAGATGAGACCAAAATCCGACATTCTGCACAACTCCTTCATTTAGCTAATTTTTTAAGGCCGACTTTTTTTTTCCAAATACCAGCAAATCCAAACCTATGCTGCTATTGGAATGAATTCTCATTTACTGAGGCACATGGAGAAAAATAAGGCCTCTGAAATGTCTGAGATGATCAAGGTATAGCTGACTCTAAACATCAGCAATTTTTTCATGTCTCAGTGACTAATCCTGAAGAGGAGAAACGAACTTTCTGTAAGCAGGTCCACCACTTGAGGAGAAACTAAACCTGAATTTCTGAGGCAAATTAGCATATACATAATTATATTGCTCAGGAAATGTTCCTGCAATTACCTCCTCCCGATGAAGGAACCTGAACATCGATCTGCTTTTTGGCTGGTGTTGTGACTTTTGTTCATTATCCAACAGCAAGAACACGAAGGAACGATGGGGACACAGTTGGATCCTGAATAACCAGATTTCCTAACTGTATGCAAACATGAAAAGCTTAGCTATGTTAAACTGCTGCTCTGACTGTTTCCTGGCAGTGTCTGAAACATAATCCACAGTACGAGCACCTGGAGGGCTCCAAACCACTTAAAGGGAAACAACCCCTCACTTGGCCTGCAGTTCCTCAAGACACTCTGCTGGTTTTAGTTTTAAAGAACTTGCAGCTGGGCTCAAACATCACATCAGTTTGTGTTTTCTTGGAGGAGTTAACTGTTGAGAAATAGGTATGTCCAGAACAAATTTCACCCTAGGTTAGAGAAGACTCTTTGAGCTGAAATGAAACCAGCACAAATATTGTGTGGCGTGCATTGTGGACCATCACTTCGGCAAAGCCTGGGCAGTGCACCAGGCAGGCACAGGCCGTGGCTCTTCATGCAGCAGGGAGGACGGGGAACACCTCAGGGATAGCATCTGCTTTTCATTCAGGAGGTGACACAAGAGCCCAAACTCTCAGAGCTCTGCCGTGGCTGTCACGGTGCCAGTGAGGAGGTTCTGCTCATTTTGCCCCTGTTATTGACGCAGCCTCACTCACAGAGCTTGGCAGGAGCAGCTTGGCAGCTGGGAGCTGCAGTTTTCAGCTTCAACAGGCAATTTCTGCTCCCTAACCAAGAACATGCTGTGGCCTGGGTGCTGCACAGAAACATGCAAAGGGCGAGGCTCTGCTCTGCCTCATCCGCTGCTGCACCCAACTCAAGGAGCCTGACCTCGGGCACCCAGAGTTTGGTGTCAAACAAAACCCCGCATCTCCCCATGCACCCCAATCTGCTGGGGCTGCTGCAGCCAAGTTACCCATCAAAAGGAGATTTCCTTGATTTTCTTACTTAGGACACAGTCAGTTAAGCCTGAAGAAGCCTGTTTTTGCCATTGCAAAAACACAAAGCAAGAGTTAAAAGTATCTCTCAGAATTCTAACCTGGAAGGAGAAACAGTTCTGTGGGGCATGAGAGAGGCACCAGACAAAAGTATGCATTTACATGTACAAACCTCACACTACAATTATTTTAAGCATTCAAAGAATCAATACAATTAGGAAATAGCCTTTTTCTTTCGGAGGAACCCAATAGTTCTGGGCCGTCTGAAATAGTCTGGATCGATAATGTTTAAAATAAAAAGACAGATATCAGACTATTAAAAAAAAAAAAAAAATACCGCTGCAGAGAACTTGGTCCTCCTGTTAATAAATCAATACAAACTAAATTTTACAGCTTCTGTAATCAGCAAGAGACATATCAGTGTATCTCATTAGGCTGGGGTTAAGAATTTGGCAGCAACCAAAGCCCATTTAATATCATTTACTTCAAGGCAGACATGGCAATACAACAGATGCCCTAATTTATTTGTTGATCTTTGTATTAAAATAACAGTTTGCTGGTAAACAGGAAGGGTAATGATGCCAGTCACCCTTGTTAGTGGCTAATAATTGCTTAATTTGTCCACTAATTGACCTGTGCTACTGTTGAAGCACTGGATCGTGTTGCAGGGCATGAAGTAAACAAGGCCACTGTAATGTTACTTTAGAGAATGACTTCTGGAAATAGAACTACTTATTGCTATAAATTTTCTTTTCACAGATGAGCAGATTAATTGCTCTGCCAATTAGGCTGCTATTAAAAAAAAAAAAGGGGCTGCCCACAGATTGGTTGGATCTTCGAACTGCATCCCCAGTTTGGGTCAAAGGAAATAATCCAGTCTGAATCAGTCACATCAGCTATGAAAAATAAGACAAGCATTATTTTAAAAAAACAAACCTCTGTGGCTGGAGATCAAGGAAAATAGCCCAGTAATGAAGAATTAACTCTTCGAGAGACTTCAAAATAAAATGTAGAACGTGATGGAATGGGCCTACTGAGACACATTACAGTGTGGAAAAGTTCTCCAATTAAAAGAAGCAAAACAATATGGATTATTTTCCTCTCAAGCTTTCTGGAAAGCAATTAAAATCTTTATATTTCAAATAATAACATGCAATTACAGATGCTGCCTGGAACCAGAATAGCTCAGAAATCAGCATTCAGCCATGACACCAGAAAAGGCTTTTTCATAGTCCACTAAAAATCCACCAAAGTCTTTACATTAACTTCGAGGAGCTTTTCATAGTTGCAAGTGAAAAGAAAGAAAGACTTGAAAACAAGCAAAAGAGAAAACAATACTCACAACTGCAAGTATTAGAGACACAGCCACATTGACTTGAAAATGTCAGACTGTTAAAAATTTGCTTCCTTGGTAAACCCAGCTTCACTGAAACTGCACTAAATCTGGACCAAAGCCCTTCCACTCTGAGTCACTTCTTTTTCATTATTCTCTCTCAAGGCCAAATGCACTTTCTCAAATTTCTTCTGCCCCTCAGCAGCTCTCATCTGCTCCAACATTACATCCTGTGGCATTTCGCTGCCCACCCCAATCCAGCTCAAATTAGCTACTGCTTCTTCTCAAACAAGTTAATCATAATATGTCATTTCCACCATTCTGTGAAGATATTTCCTCAATCAACCACCTTAAACTCTGTTTAAACTTCCTGCTGGCTCCAACATGACCTCTCCACATTTGCTCCTTCCAAAGAAAAGCCTGTCTTGTCCCCTGTTTTTTCCATTACTCCATCCTTTCACCCTCAGTCTGACAATATATTTAATTCTGCAACCATATAATACATTTGCCCTGCTCCTATTAGTGAAAATCTAATCAGCACAGATCCTAATGCAATATGGCAACTGCTAATGCAAACATACCCTGTGCTGTATCTAGTGCAAGCCAAGAAAGGAGTGATTTATATTTTCAGACCCATTTCCTAATGCTGAGTAGCTGCTGGTATCCTTCAGTCAGCTCACCACAGCCTGCAGGTTAAAGGGTGGGTGACAATTGGGCTCTAACACCAGCAGAATATATTCACTGGAAAATAAATGTAAAGAGTCCCAAATGCTTATGCTCATAAGAAACCATTGAAATTTATTGTTAAAGGAGACTGAATCCAATGTGAATGACACCGTAGTAATGTTTTAGTGGAGAGTAAGAAACCACAAATATGGGGTTGGACTTTTTGGAGAGGCCTTTTTAATGTGATGGTGAAAAATCCGTCAGGTGATGATGGCCAAGCAGTTCCAACAGTCTGTCTCCAAAGAGAAGTACAACACACAGAATAAATGACAGCAAGTCATCACTGTGCCACAATTTGCTGCCCCCTTCAGCAACAGGGCCCCTGTCTGTTCAGGCGTTGCCCTCTCTCGGGGGACTGCAGGAAAAAAACCATCATCCAAACCAACAAAACAAAACATGAAAATGACAGGTGGGCCCTCTTCTCCACCCCAGCATGGTGGGAAAGGTGTCACACTCGCCCCAAGCCCTTCCCAGCACAGGTCACGGCAATGCTGTGCCAGAGTGGGCTCCACAGAAGGCACATCTGCTCCTTCAGTGCAGCCCCCAGCAAGGCCCAACAGACAGAAATTGTCCAGTAATGCCTTAGCCTGAAGAGCTTCCAATATTCAGCACAACAGCAAGAAAAAAGATAAAAGCATAAGAAGGGTGATAACCGAGCAGAGCTGACTCGTAGCGGGGTTATTGACGTGATCTAACATCCTGCTGTCACACAAATTATCCCTGCAAAAGATCGTCGCAGAGGGGTCCATATGCACAAGATCATCACAGATGCTGACTCTGCTCCTTCTTACAGTTCTGCTCCTCCTCCTCCTAAAGGGGAAAAACAGACTAACAAACTCCAAGGGGGTGTCTTTGTGGTATTTTACACTTTTATAGAAATACGTTTCTTGGGCAGGGGAAGGGGTGCACAAGGGTGAACACATCGATGCTAACATCACTACAGAAAGAATTTATGGATTTTGAATGCTTTATTATTTGGTTGCTTTATCTTTCCAAAGGTCCCTTTGGAATCCATGGCAAAACCAAGGTTTATTTCATCAAAATTATAAAAGCCAATATGGCTGGTGAAGAAGCACTGCAAAACTAAAACAGGCACCTGCTTGTGGCTTTAGATAGAGGGAAATTTGATGCCTGAATTATGTCACCAATTTCCAAATGCCAAACCTGATGCATATCTGCATGCATAGACCTCTCAGAGAAGTTTCTGCAACCAAAGAGAGTGGGGAGATCCAGAACAGTGTCTGTTTTCCATGAACTTCCTCTCTGGCCATCGTCAGCACACCCAAGGGCAAGGGAAATGAGGACAAGCATGCTTGCTTTCAGAGAGATGCAGCACCTTGCACAAAACCTTAGTGAGCATCCACCAGATCCCACTTTCCAGGTCAGACTCTTCTCCTGTTTCCTCTGCTGATGTTCAGAGTTCATTTAAACTTCCCCCAGGAAAGGCTCAGAGGGGACCTGCACAGGCCTGCGGGTGCCAGATGATGTAAAACAACCAAGTTTTGGGAAAATGCAGAGAAGTGAACAATTTTCCCCTGTGGCTCCTGTGGACAGGCAGCTCTCAAGGGAGACAGCAACTAAACAACAATTGCCCATGACAAAACACATCAGAGCCAAGCAAGGCAGGTGAGACAGCTCTAGCAAGGACATCCCTGGTTAGGGCATTTCTGAAGGGTACAGAAAGAGAAGGGCTGATTGATTCCCTTGGAGTACCAAACCTTTTCATCACAGAGCTATTTGTGCCCAGATAGACAGGTAAATATTTCAGTGCTCAGTAAGATCTTGTTGTGTGAGTTTGGGTGGTTAAAACACCCCAAAAAATGTCTTTAGGTCCCCATGCTCATCTCAGTTGGTTTTGTTAAACCTACAATCATCATTGCTATTGTAAAAAAAAAAAAAACCAACAGAAAAAAAACCAACCAAAACCAAACCAACAGTTCATATCTGGTGAATTGTACACACAGTCCCACTTCACCTACTTTAAAAGAAGTTTTAATCAGCTTGAGACAGAAAAGTTGCACACCTAACTGAGGATCCAGCTGCAATAAGCAGATTGATTAGAAACACATCAAGCTGTATTAAGGCGTGTTTGTTCCTTTATTTACCGTTTAGTCTCTCATCTATTCTCTTCTGTAACTCATGGTCTCTTCAAAACACAGGATTAAAAGCAAAGGAAGTCTCAAATAATGGGATAAAATGAATGTGCAGGAAATGAATGGGTGAATTAGATTACAGCAGATGAAACACTGAGGTCTCAAATGCAAAATGCAGGGAGTTTATTTAATTTGTTACTCTTTTAAAATGAAAATATGCTCACTGACTTGAATTAGTAATTTTCCTGTTTTAAGATATGTTAGGCCATTACAGCTAGGCCTGTTTCCAGAGCGGTGAAATAAATGGAAAACAGCCAGTCTCCCAGGGAACGCAATAACTCACTGCATGCTGCCAGCCCAGTGGAACAGGGCTAATGTCAGCTCCAGAGAAAACCATGCTGCTGCCGGAGGGGCTGCAGGCTAAGGAATTGAGAATGACTGGCAACAAATACTTCAAATGGCAGAGCAAGGCATGGTGGATTTTCTCCCATTTTAATGTGTGTGGTAAGCACAGACAGTAATTGATTTAAAGAAGATTTTAAAAACCCATTGTTCCCGACTGCTGCCTCCTCCAGTTAGCACAGGGTTCCACAAATAACTAATCTGGCAATTTGCTGTGGCTGGAACACAAATCCATGTGAAGCAGTGGGAACAGCAGTCAAGAACCTCCCAGATGGGTTCTGCCGGTATGAGGGAGAAGCTTCTCTGTCAGTGTCTGACCCAAGTCGGGGCATCCCAGCCAATACCTCTGCCCCTCCAGGTCTCCCTGATATCTTTTTTTTTGCATGCAATGATCTAGCTGAGGGGACTGAAGTTTCTGATGGAGGACCACAAGTGTGTGGCAGCACTCTCTAAACACACCAGCAGACCACAGGATGTGGTGACAGTGAGTGCCCGTTGTGCTACTGCGTCACAGCTCTGTGATGAAACAAGACTCTTATCTTACTGGTACCCAAACATTCCAACTGCTTTCCAGAATTATACAGTAATAAAAGTCCTTCTCACACCATTATAAGGATACCGGAGACATTTCTGCCATAACAGCCTCAAATGACATTTGACGTCAATTAAGATCGCAATTTCAATAAAGATTTGGGAAATGTTGCCATACTAAAACATTCTAGGAGAACTGGGTAAGAACATGGACCATATGATACCATGAGGCAGATCTTCTTTCCCGTTTTAATGTGTCTGCTGATTGGACGGGACTGACTGGGACGGAAACCTTAAAATTCATTATGGATATATCACATGAGGGAAGTACGTTTACACCACTGCCTTTCACGTGCACTGTCCCACTATTTTTGAGAGATGTCTGCATTTAGACCGTGCAAACAAGGCCTCAGAACACCAAAGAGTTCTAGACCCTGATGCTCCAGATGCATTTCAAACAGGGAGAATATGCAGTGAAATGGATGTGACTGGAATAGTCAGTCAGAAAAAAGCAGACTGGAAGTACAATCAGTTCAGTGTAGAAAGTTGCTAAGTGATGAGTGTTTGGGATTTCCTATGTATTTTTATGAGCTGTTGCTCTTTCCTCATAAAAAAGATTCACATCTGCTTTGAAGGATATGCGACTGCTGGCGCTTGGCTGGAGCACAACATCCCAATTCAGTGCTGAAAAGATATAGATATACATTGCCAGTAAAACATAATTAAAGTTGGCATTCCCAGTGACTGGGATGTGGGACCAGGAGCCAGAACGCCTGATCTTGGTCTCTAGCACTGCTGATTTTTGGCAAGTTGCTACCAGAGTCTGCTATTTTAGTGTGTTCAACTTGAGATAGCAATGGCCAGATTTGCAGGGCAGCAAAACTGGCATCTCTGGGGCCAAAACCAGCAGATGGATTTTCCAAACAAACTCATGAAAGCTCATTGGAGCATACTGCACTTGGAAACATGGCAAGTGGCCACAAAACGCTAGGTATTGAGTAAAATTCTGAAACTTTTCTGTTTGTACTCAGCTGTCACTAGAGGAGATCTGTGCCACTGACAGTCCATCCCTAGCCCACTTTTCCCTAAAGATAAACATTCTCTGAAATTCAGCCCTGTAGAGAACAAGATGGAAAAACTTTTGGTGACAAGCCAGTGTTGCTGGTCAGTTCAGAACTGCAGCCTTCAGTACTCTCATTTCTGCTGTTTTCTTCCAAACAAAGCCAAGGAGCACTGAAAGTGTTCCACAAACTTTAGCCGGTTCTCAGAACCTCCCAGGACTTCCTGGAGAGGGTAAAATGTGGCATTTAATTTTGCCAGTTAAAATTGTCAGCCAAAAAAAAAAAAGAGAAGTGACAAGTAAGAATTTTATGAGGACAAGTCTAGTCCATACTTCAGAATTCTCTAGATACTTTATTCTACCCAAAGCCTGATCCTATCTAAAAGGCCTGAAAAAAAATAATATTACTAAACAGACTTTAGTAGATGTTGAGACCACACAAATAATCTTGTTACAAAAGATGACTTAGGTCATGTTTGTGTAATCTTGTCCTGACAACACTGTCTTCTAACACGCCTCAAGACTTGCTCTGATGCTTTGGCAATTTAACAGCTGAAGACCCCAAGGAACCAAGCAGTTTGACTCTTTCTCTCATTTACTGGTCCCAGGATATTTATGGCCTCAGGATTCATTTTGATGCCATTGAACTGGATTGTGGGTCTTTTCAGACTTTAGGAAAAGACATAGAACAATGAAGAAACCCACCAGATTCATGCTTGGGTGTTTCTGACAGCAGAAGGCTGCTTGAACACTTGATCAGAGCAGCACTAGGATGTCAGTGGCACCATTTACCTCATTCCACTGCAGCTCTGAGTGCATGGGACTCGTGCCTTCTCCAGCAGCACTGCCAGCCCGGGTGGAACATCGGGTTAATCTCCCCCATTATTTCATGGTGTCTGCCTCTCCTGTTCCTTGCAGCAATGGGATACCCACGAGCTTCAAAGGACTAGACTAATACAGAAGAGCAGAATGAGGCCAGGGCTGGATTTGTCTGGCAAAAAGTGCAAACCTGTACCCAGGGGAGCAGACTGTCTGCTGCCCTCTGCAGTGATGAGCCCGTACCTCTGCCACTTAATTACCCTGATGGCTGATGGAGCTCGCTTAACCACAAACCAATCTCCCCACGCCCAGGGGCAGTCCTACAGTTCTCCAGCAGAACTGATGCAACAGCAAAGACCTGTGGAACTGACTTGAAAGAACCTGTCAGGCTGACAAAGAGAGGAGATATTGGCAGGAGCACACAGCTGCTGCTGCAGGATCGCCTGAAGGGTTCCTAAATTCAGTGCACAGCGCAGACTGAGTGGGTGGCTTTGTTGGCTGGCTTTCCTTTCTTTAATTTTCTTAATATGCTGTGAGGAGTTTGGAGTTCTCTTTGCATCAAAATGAGCCTACCAATACCCCCTGGATAATGCCTCTTTTCCTCCTGGGAGAAAACAAAAGGGTTCCTGGAGAAACACTGCAAGGATCAGATGATCTCATTTCATTAATGAATTACTTGGGATTTATCAGAATCATTCTCAAGATGTTACTTCAGGAGATGATGTGCTTGGTCATTATTATTCAAAGTCTGTCCTTCCCATGAGTGTGAGTCCCCTAGACAGCTCAAAAAATATTCGCCGCGTTATGGCCCTCAATTTCTACAGAATTAACTGATGTTAAATACAGCTAGGATTTCAGCCATAGAGGTGAACAGAAGTATGCAGGAGATCCCACCTTCCCTGACGTGCAAGACAAGAGATAGCCCAGAAGAGAGGCTTGATTGCAGAGAGGGGGAAAATAAACACAAGGGGAGTAAAATCCAGACTACATAAACCAGAGTCAAGCAGGTGTGTAACCCTGGCAGAATTAACTCAGGCACCCTTGCACTGTTTCCTGCTATCCTTATCAACACAAAAACGGCAGACTTTTCACCACGGCCCTGAAAGGGAGTTTCAGCTGTGCACCAAAATCTCACACAGCACCAGCAAGAAGGTAAAAACCAGAAACAGAAAATCACTTCATTCTCCAGTTTGCTATTTAGAGCTGTAAGGGTCTTGCAGGGGAGAAAGAGAAACTGCATCATTACAGCGTTGCTGCTTTACCCAGGACCAGGCTGAGCTCCCCAGAGCCTGCAAGATGACTGCCTTTTTCCCCATCATGACAGCTGGAGACGTGGAGGTCAGAAACCTTTCCAGGGTCAGCAAGAAGACAGCACCACAAGTATAAATTTTCCAGAGTTGCCTGAACCAGGGGAAAAGGTTCCCAGTAGAGCTATAAAAGTGATAAAAATAAACTTTGATAGACACAAGGAGGACTAAGCAGACTTAGTTCTGCTTAGGGAACCACTAAAAGTTGCAAGGAATAGCCAAAGATGATGAACCTTCTCCTTTCAAACCTTTTGTCAAATTGCCTTCCCAGAATCTGAGCACTTCCTATATGCCCAGAGTTACCTTTCCATAATCTGGCAGCAGGAAAATCAGGGAACCTTTGGGATTTCAGCGTGCTTGGTTCAACAAAGGTGGGCACTGGGAGTGGAAGGCTGGGCTGGTTTTACCCTTGGTCCTGTCAGACAGAGCTGTTTCGCAGGTACAGAGCATTAACTGTGGTAGCAGCAAGGACTACAGGAGTCTGAAGATGGATGGATTAGCCCAAGCAAAGAATGTGCTGTAAGCCAAGAAAGCAAAAGGTGGATTTCTCTGGAGGCAGACGGAGAATACATTTACATATGAAAATCTAATACACGGTGAAAAAGGAAAAGGGCATTACATAAATAATGCGAGGGAAGAAATGAAAAATATGTATTTTTAAACACATTCTAAAAATGGTTTCCAGCACCTGCAAACACATTGCTCAGTCAAGCAAAGAGCAGAATAGGCTGGAGTCAGGCAGGCACATACAGAGAGCAGTGGGGCCCTGCAGAACATCACTCATTCACACCTATCTTTTCCAGTTACCTTCCCCTGGAGAGTGTCAGGAGAGTATATTGGGGATATCTCTATTAATTTGGCTTTACCTTTAGTGACCTGTAGCCATTTGCCACTGGCCACATCACAAGTGGGCTCCTCAGCTAGACAGACTCCTGGCTGGGATGAAAGTGGAACACAGATTGCAGGGAAGGAGCAAGAGCACACGGGGCGGCCCCATGGGTGATGTGATCTCAAGAGGATACAGGTACAGGACTCAGAACAAAATTGGAATGAGAGGAAGGAACTCTTTCTTGTGCTTCAGCTCAGAACTTTAATCCACTCCGTTTTAGAGAAGAGCTGAGGTGTCCGAAACTCAGGACTGAAGCCCAGCCCAGCTGCTCACTCCTGCTGGAGATGTGGCTTTGCCATTCATACATGGCACATCCATACATTCCCTAGATCCTAATAACAGCAACTGACAGCTTACCCTGGCAGGAACCTGCACAACCATTTTCCCTCGTTTCCCCTGCGGGGACGGAGGACGTGATCGCTTTGTAACTCTCGATACACGAGAACTTACACTAAGCCAGCTGTAACGGCACCTTTTGGCTGCTTCATTGATTTCCACTTTACTGGGTGTGCAGGTTACACTGCTTCACCTTCATAGGATTTTCCTGTCCTCCTGTTCAAATCAGCTGAAAAGGTGCAAGGCAGTTTGCCTCTTCCCAGTGAGGCAAAGGCACCTGCCAGGCTGCAGTGGCAAAGCAGGGCACAAAGTCTGCGGGCACCGTGCAATGCTGGTGCCACCAGCAGGGCAGCAACTCTAAAGTGGACAACCATCAGATGCCAGAATCAGAGAGAGAGAATCCTGCTAATTCAGTGAAGATCTGTTTTACACTCCCCTGTGGTTTCCTGCTGGCCATGAGAAAGGCAAGAGTGGCATCACAGGTGAGTGGCATCAACTTCCTGAGAGGTGGCTGCCTGTCCCCTGAATCCAGTGGGAGCTTCCTTCTTGCTCTGGGTTTGCCCCTCAAAGACATCCAAAAGGACTGCATAAACAAAACCAGACTGAAATAGATCTGTATCCAATTCCCCCCTTGACAGAGGGTATCAAGGCAGTGGAGGCTGAGCTGTTCTCATCAGTGTCAAAATAGTGAAAACTGACATGAAACACTGAAGTCCATTTGCACAGCAAAGTCTGTCGCTTCAGTCTCAACACGAAAATAAAGCAGGGACTGTGCAACACCTGAACTACTTCAGGGTGACTGGGAGAAAGGAAAAAAATAAAGAACAAAGGAGTGATTTATTAAATAAAATCCTAATCCTCAGGGAAGGTCTGATGGCCAAGAAAATGCTGGCTGCATCTGAACTTCCTCCCCATGACTCAGAGAGGAAAGTTGTGTGTCTGCAAGTTGCTTTCACTGGTACTTGAAGGGACTCATTGGATAGCTGCTAGCACTTGGCTCCAGCTTTTTTCCCTGTGGTTTATTTTTTTGTCTTCTAGAATAATAAAAAAATGACCATGTCTCTACATGAAGAAAGAAATTGCAAAAGCTCTGCTCTGCCCCTCGTCAGTGGAGATGGATCTGTTCTTTTATTTACGCTGCATGACATGCAGGCAAGGAAAAGTTCCACAGAAATAAATTAGGGTCACTCTCTGTCAGCACGGATGTGATCCTGGCTGTTAAGCAGCAGAATATGGCATAAGCCCCTACCTCCGCTCCAGAGAAAATTTTGCTGTGAAAATGCAGCTGCATTGCAGATCCTAAAGGTGATGGTAATTAGATCTGGAATGGAAGTAATCAGCAAAATTTCCTCACATGAGTAAGGCCACCACAAGAAACTGACATCTCTCCCTGTGAAGAAGTTAAATTCTCCAGGAGAGTATAAAAGTACGTGTTTCCATCTGAGGAGCATGAGGGAGAAAAGTCAGAATTATATAAATTTCAGGAGTCCTCCAAGGATTGAGGGGGTTTGTTGTTGCTGTTTTAGGAAGAAGCTAAAAACCCCCACCATTTCCTAAAGAATTCTGTTTGGAGACTTATTGCAAAATCTACTTTGAAGCATATTAAACTAAAAGGCATAAGATGCTCTAGTTCCAGAATAAGGATTGCTGGAGAAATGTTCTTCTGCACTCTCCTTTCACAGTCTGCCTCAGATGCAAACCAAATCCCAAGTGCCAGCAAGCCCCAGCCACAAGCTGTCCCCCAGCACTTTGCAGTGATGGGTTTAAACTCTAGCAGCACTGTGCCCACAGCAGCCAGTGTCAAGGTGCTATTTCCCCCATATCCTTGGCCATTAGGAACACTGCCAAGAAGAAAAATCAAGAGTTCACATGTAACCAGGGGCTTGGACTGTCTGACTTTCTACCTTGAACAGTCAGATTGAATTTCAGCATCTCAAAGGTAAACTTAACTTTAATAAACAGCCCCTTTTACTGCATGAAGGATCCATGCTTCAGAAGGGAGAGGTGCCACAGAACACGTTGGGCAAACTGAGATCCCAGTGATCTGCTGTCTCCAGGGCAGGCAACATTCCTGCGGGGAATTAGGGGTGCAATTCCAACAGGTTTCCAGCTCTGTTCCCTGCTTCTCCCAAGGAACAAGCCACAGACCCAGCTTTTAAAAGATGGCACCTGAGCTGAGGCTGGGTCACAGCATTTTTCACCTCTGCTCTTGACTCTGTGACAGATCCTGTCCCGTTGGATGGAAGGCAGATAAAGCTCAGTGCGGCTGAATGGCTTCTCCTGTACCAGGGAATTGGGCACCCTCCTGTTCTCTCTTTGCTGCTGTGGCACCAAGCACAAGTGTTTCTGAGGGAACAGGACACCAAGTTGATTATTGTCATACTAAAGTCACCACAGCAGTCAAACTTTAATAACTGTGAAAATTGAAAGCTCTCAGTGATGCTCCTTTTGGGTAGGTGGAGGCCTTGGTGAACCAGAACTTGCCCTGTTGTCATTGCCTGTGTCACCTCTGTTCTGTAGTCACCCAAAGATGTGGCTGATGCTTGCCAATCATAGAAAGCACATCCATCTTTGTAACATTTTGCCTACACACTGTACCACTGGCTGAAAACTTTGAAGCAAACTTCGAAAATTTTGAACAAACTTTCACATAAGAAGACCCACAGACTTTTCCTTTCCTTAACAGACTACAGATCTTTGCCTTTCTTTGTTCTTTCCCTTCCCCACCACATTTTTTTCCATCAGTGATAAAGTGACCAAAAAGTAGGGAAACAAGTGAAAAAAGAGAGACAAAAAAATAGGAGAAAAAAGACCATACCGAGCTTGTATGAAATTTATAATAAAACACTCTTCGAAAACCTGTGACATTAGGAAAAAAAAAATACAAATTAATTATTTTTCCTCCATCGCCATTATCTTTTACGTTTAGCAGCGGCAAAGACTAAAACTGTAACCTCCAAGTCGGAGCACAGACACCAGGAATGTGTTACCATTTGCTGAACATGTAATAAGTAATTTGACCCTTGAAGTAACACTACAGGGTACATCTGGAAATTGCCATTTAGGGGTGACATCAGTCACTAAGGAACCAACTTTCCTGGGTGAGGGTGACTTTTTAGAGAGCTCTTTGCTACTGTTCAAAACTCCCCCAAATTTACCCTTCCTGCCTACAAAGTGTGTAATAGAAGTTTGCCCACGCATTAGGGTCCCAGCAAAGCAATTTGTGCCTGCATTTCTTCCTGGATAAAATTAAGCAGGACTGGTAAAGAATGTGCCCCATTACCCTTTCTCTCCACCCTCTGAGCCCAGAGAAGCCGGACTGCATTGAAAGAGCAAAGGCAACGTCTAAAGGGCTGTGGTCTGGGGCAGCAGCCTGCTTTCATCCCAAGCCCCTTCTTCTTGCCCTCCAAACAACCTTGACACCCCTTTCTCTGTAAGCTGGAGAAGTCAGGGTGACATGGCTTTTATAAACATGTACAAAATGCAACAGGCACCCGAGTGAGCAATCTGTGCAGGGGGAGAGGGAGAATTTAATCCAAGTGTCCTTGTGTCAAAGGAAAGTTTGCAGCGGCCAAGTCCCAGTCACACATGAATGCTGGCTCCTCAGAAGGAGCAGGAAGGCAAGTGCAGGGCACCTCGGAGACAAAAGGAATGAAAACAAAATGAAAACAAACAAACAAAAAAATCAATTCAGCTGAACCCAGCCAGGGCAGGCAAAGAACAAAGGGTCAGAAGACAACACTGGAAACAATAGACCAGCAAGATTAATATCAGTTGTGAGGAAGAGCTGGGACACTGCTGAAGGAGAATGGAAAGGGCTGAAAGTATAAAAACTAGAAGATATTCCTGACTGTGAATCCTGACCTTCAGCTTGATCAGCACAACTCTCACACACTCCTGCACTTACTGAAAGGGCTCATCTCAACTTTGAATCCTTGATGGCAATGATGGTCACTTACTCAGAGCTTTTTCTTTGCCATTATCAACAAAACCACGCAAATAAGATCTAAAGACACCCCCAACCTTCCGGTGGTTTTTGCATCTTTGTCCTGAGTTTTGCATATTTATTTCATGTATTCATGGTGTAATTGTACTGGGGCAGGACTTCAAAATTTCTGCCTGGGAGTTCCCATCCAGCAGCAGCTGCTCCAGCAACATTTGAGCCGTGAAGCAAAGCCCAGTTTTGGAATCCTACAAGCAGGTTGCCCTGGATGCTCTTGGCCAAGGGGTTGCTGCACAGCCACAGGCTCGGCAGTGCCACGAGTAATGTGTTAGCCGCCATTTCCAGAGGCCTTGCTCGCTCTTGTAGGCCCAGAGAAGATCCGGTACCTGGGTGTAATACTGCTCCCTAAAAGTGTAGGACTTGCTGCCCATGGCCATGCAGAGCAATAAACACAGAAAATGGCCCTAACTGATGACTGGGCAGACATAGATAAGCACCTTCAGAATCCCCCCACACTGCAATTTTTAGCAGGAAAAATAGGCCATATTAAGGAAAGCCAGTTGATCATGAAGTTCAGGTGAGTCAATATTTTCTCTTTTTCCTATCCTCAGACATCAGCAAAGTGCCACAGTGTGTACAAATATGATGTGCTTTGCCCTAGAGGCAGGCTGGTAAGGTTGGAAGGAAATGATCTTTAGGCCAATGTTATCCAAAAGTATGAGCAGTCAAGACATTGCAAAACCAGGATATTCAAGAGATTAATTGGGCAATCTCACATGGAGACAAAACCAATTTGCCTGCTGTTCTACAGTGAAGCCTTTCTCAATTCTCCCCCTTGAAGGCCAAGGGCTCCTTTAGCTCTGTGATTACTATAAAGAGGATTAGTTAAGCAGAGGTAGTCAAAGGCCTGCTCTGGGCAAAGGGCAAACCGAATCAAACAAAGCCCCTTGACATTTCTTAGCCGCACAGGCAAAGCCGACCTTGCTGTCCCAGGGATGAGGAGTTAGTGCTGATCCATTCCTCCCACTGGAACAGCAAGATGAGCACGCAGGGCCGGGCTGAGGAGGGGTGAGCCTGCCTGACCACACCAGTTTTTTGTTCCTCCTGCTGCAGATTGAATGGAAGAGGTGGGACAGCAACCTCTGCTGTTGGTGGGGAGAGATGTCTGAGCCACGGATGACACAGCTCCTCCCTTGGGGACAGCTCAGGTCTCCATAGCTCTGGGGGTTTCTCTGCTGTCGCAGACAGCAACACCCAGCCCATGCACAGTCCCCCTCCACACACTGCCACCATCACACCTCAGCTGTGCAGGAGCTCCAGAAAACACACGTTGTAAAGGAGCAAATCACATAACTCTATAGCCAGAGAAATTCAAACTCATTATAAATTCCCTGCAGCTCAGGAACCCAGGTGTGTAACCTCTCGTACCTGCCTGACACCACAGAGAATTGACTCAAAGCCTGTGGTATCCTGGAACAGCCAATGTCACTCTGGGTAGCAGGAATTCCTCCAATGGTCTATTTACATCAACACGATTTTAAAAGGAGCTTTCATTTCCATTACTCCAATATGGATGTTTTATTATTCCAAGAACAACCTTTCTCTCTCCTGGGATATTTCACACTAAAATCTCATCCAGGAGATTTACAAGGGACAGACAATAGTGTTTTTCTTGTTGCTTTAGAAGTCAGGGAGAGTGTGTTTCCCTTTGTACTAAAGCTTAGGAGCTGCACACTTAAAGAAAAAAGTCTTAGTGGGAAGGATGAATGCAATTTAACAACTTTAAGAGAGCCCTGCAGCCCATTTTATGGTCAGGCTGTTGAATTCTGTTGCCTTTGTTTGCTTCTCATCATTTGGTTTCCTGAACTCCAGTGAAAGAGACCATGAACTGCAGCTCCTGCTTACCACATTCCCTCACTGCTTCCGAGTGCTAAGTCGCTCCTGAAAGAACAGGAGTGCTCCCATCCTCTCCTGACACAACTGATGTGTATCATTGTCTGGATGCAGAATTCCGGTCATTTTGTGGAAAGATTCTCCTTTTCTTTTGACCAAGAGCAGTCACCTCAAGGGTGGAACTCTGCCCCAGGAGATGCACTTTCCTGTGGATTGCAGCCTGAAGAGGTTTGCATAGGATCCAATTGAAAGGAAATGGAAGTTCTGGATCTTTATACCTTTGGGGTGGCAGGAAAGTATATAAAAAAAATACTCTTCAAGTGGAGCTTCTGTGTTGTTCAGTTCTCTTCAGCCTTAGCAATGCTGCCCACGAAGAGGAACACTGGAAAAGGCTCCCAAACAGGGCATTCCTGCTCCAGAGAGCGTTCCCCAACATGCTGCATTACCAGGGCAGAGCTCCCTCCTGCATCCAGAGATGCATCACAAACACACCCAAGGATGAATTGCAGACTAAGCCTTTGCACATATGGAGGCATTCACTTGGAGTCTAGAAGTAGCCAGGACAGCAGAAGTGTTTGCTTCCAGTCTTTTTCATTTGGCAGAGAAGACCGAAGTGAGACTTGACAGTAATACTACAAACATGCATTTATAAGATCCCTATTCCCCATGGAATCGGTTTTTGCCTCCTCCTCTGGTAGGAAATATAGCTTGGAAACGAAGATGAATTGGCTTGCTAGACAGAAGAATAAAGCAGATAAAGTGAGGTGCAAACCATGCGTTTATTCAGATGCACATTCAGCCTGATAGGAAATGTGGCAGATGATGTCCCCAAGCTTCTGAGGACCCAGTCACTACCACAACAGGAATTTCTCGGTGCAGGGATTTTCTCTCCAGTACAGCTGCTGTTACCAAAAGCATTTTACACCAGTGGCTGCAGAAATCACTTTCTTTCCCTTAGGAGAAATTGATACCCTGGAGACAGCTAAGTAAGGTGATCAGCTCTGCTGCTTCAGAAAGGTTCTTTCCACATGTAAAGGCTGAATTTACACTTGCATGTAAAACATGGCCTTCAGTTACTCTCGCTTATGTCCTAGTACTCAAAAGATTTATGCTTAATGAAAGAAACAGAAGAGCAGCTTTTAACCCTGACAGTGCATTCCTCCTCTTTCTTCATAAGAAAAGACAGAGTTTAGGAAAAATTCCAAGTAGGATCAATGGGCTTCAAAATTACTCTTCTCACACTTGACACTGCATTTCCCTCAAGAAATAAAACCCACACAAAATCTCAAAAAATAACAAAACAAAAAAACCCTAAAAAGAACCTCAAACCAAAACAAAACCCCACCCAAGGCACATTTATTCTATTGTAGCAACTTCGCTCTCTTACTAACTCCTTCAGGTTTCCTGCAGGATCCAATTCAAAGCATTCGAAGGCACTGCCTCCATGAAATGAACTAGAAAACAGTTTCAAGAGGCCACTTTGGAATCTGTCCAGGAATTAAATCCTTCATAGCACCTGGAGCATCTTGGTGACATGGAGAGCAAGTTCAATTACCCCCTAACCCAGCGAGTTATTGTGCAACATCAGAACTTAAGAGACAGCTGGTGGGAGACTTGTTTTCAGGCAATCTGTTGCCTTCTATATCACTCTTTAAACTTAGAATCAAAATTTCTGTGAAAGTGTTCAGACTTTTTCCCCTTGCCCTCTGCTGGCAAGAGGGTGAGGGTCAAAAACACAGACCAAGAATGTAAACAGAAAATCAAGAGACTTTGCCCGGTGTAATCTGTTTCTTCATTTCCTATCATCTGATTTCAGGTGAAGCAAGAGGGAGCATTCATTTAAGCAGCTATAAAGAAAAAAGATTGATTGGAAAGTAATTTTTGCTCCATTTCTTATGGATAAGAGCTCCGGGTGTCTGTTTTTATTGTATTTTCTTTTTAATGGCTGTTCCCTTTTCAAGCCATAAGCTTCAAGGTCAGCTCCAGGTCAAATTACACTCAACCCAAGATGCTCAGCATCCCTCCTGTCTTACACTTGGTCTTCCATTCTGGCATCCCAGCCTGGAAAACAATATTAGAGGCTTAGGGTACAAATTTTCATTTCTTCATTTAGATGGCCTGCTGGATGCCACACTGGCAAACCAACAAATGACATTTTACTGATAGAACATACGAAATCAGTGAGTAAAGCACATGTCTTGGTAGATCTAGACACGTTTAGCTTGAAATTACTGAGTGCTGGCAAAAGTCAGAGCATACAGGATAAACTTAAACACAGCAGTGTCTCCTACAACTTTCCATGCATGTGAACAGTGAGGGACAGTTGCCTTTCTCCCACAAAGAAACTAAAATCCAGCAAATATAGGAAAGGAAATAAGACTCTGAGAATACTGGGGGCTAAAAATACTCCTATTACCAGGTCTTGGAAAAAATCCAAGCCTTTTGAAAGCTGGTTTATGGCCAGTGTTTAGAGGGTAGGGGCTTGCAGAGATTTTACACACATTAGTGCACAGTGTTTCCATGTAGAGGTATTGCCTGACATCTGTAAGAGTTAGTTTATTTGCCTTAGCAGTATAGTATGGAAGAGATAATAGCACACATTTTCTTAAATGAAAATACTGTGGGACAGAAAAATGAGGAAATGTATCTAAGAAAGGAAAATAATCTAAACCCATAATTTCAGAGAAATCCCTCAGAAATCTGAACAGCCCAAGAGAGATGAGTTCAGGCTGTGAGACGAATCTGCATTTCTTTGTGCTCACTACAAAAACCCTCCTGGAGCGGTGGTGATTCCAGTTGGTGAAAAAAATGGTCTATAAGAGCAAAGTGATAACAAATCCTCTTCATCCTGGACCCTACTCCTACCTATTCATCCCTAAAAGTGGTACAAGTATCAATCCTCGTGGTGACCATCACCATGTGAGGAGGAGAACACCACCCAGCCTTTGCACAGGAAAGGTACTCATGTGAATATACTGAATATTCTCTCTGGTGTCTGGGTCTCCATTTCCAGCCCTGAGCTCCACCACAAGCAGTTAAGAACCATCAGGAAAACTTCCGAAAAAGGCTAACCATTGTAATAACTCTTAAAAGACCAAAACAGGAACAAAAGGTTCTTAATCCATCTTTTCATGAAGAGATCCTCCAGGGTTTTGTCTGCCTGTTAAGGAACAGAACTGCAGGTCGGCAGCTGCACCACGTGTGAAATATTATAGCATTTGTTTTTAACTGCTGGATGAGGTGCCTGATGATTCTAAGGAGGTCTGGCTACTGCTGCAAGCACTCCACAGTTGGAAGGAGACAGAAATGTGTTTCCAAGCTTACAATACTTGCACATTTGCAGGAACACAGGGCATTTGTAACCACAACTCAGTTTTCAGAAGATTCCTCATAGTAGAACTTGAAGAAAGATGACAGAGAAAAAATTTTGCATGGGCAGATGACAAGGTTTTTTTCCTACAGGAACACAAAATCCTTGCTTTGATTTATAATGTGTAGGTAAAGCGGAGGACAAAGGATCAAAAGACAGGACCAAGCATCTCCTGATGTATTAAAGCTAGAGAACCTGCTTCTCAGGGACCTTGCCTAGTCAAAAAAATGGGGGCTGTAATGGGCAGCTTCTGTCAGGCCCCAGGAAGTTCCTATTTGGAGTACACAGCTAAAAATCCCTCAGCAGAGAGCAGGCCAAAGAGGATGGGAAGGCACTTGGCTAGCTCAAAGACAGGCAGAAAAATGAGTAAGGAGTCAGATATTATCTTAAGGCTTTAAAGAATACAGTGACTGAACTGAACAAAACCAAAGATCGACTGGAAAAAAAATGAAGAACAGAAAATATAAAGCTTTTAACTCATTATCTATCCACCTATGGACTGATTCTCCAGGCCTGGGCAGTTACAGTTCTGGTCTTCCATAAACAGGATGCTGCTTGCTCCTGGAAAATCTTTGGGATCAGTTTCCAGATCTTAATACCCCAGGTGGTGAGCATAATCAAACATTCAAGAAGAAATCTCTCCACCAAAAAAAAAAATAATAATCCTGACATGTTCCATATGCACTGAGCTGGCATCTGGATATAAAATCTGCAACACCTAGCTGTGCCAAAAAGCTTCCTGAGACTCCAGAAATAAAATTCTTAAGTGTGCCCTCAACTTGACTGCCAGAGGGATCTTTTTTATCCCTTCTTTTGATCCTCCCACGCAAAAGTTTCCAAAGATGGAGCAAGCACCGAATTTCACATTTGGCAGTGCTAGAAACAATGCTGCAATGGCCTTGAAATGTTTGACATTTCTACTTGTCTGGATGCTAAATCTGCACACGAGGCAGCTCTGCCTGCATGGGGCAGGGGCTCAGGGCAGAGTCCAGTACCTGCGGATCCAGGCACTCCCAAAGGAGCCACGAATGTGCTGTAACTGCAGCCACAGCAATTTCTCATGTGCTTCTCCCAGACTGATACCTTGATACCTTCTTGTTATTTTTCTTTTCTTTCCTACATTTTATTTGGTTGGGGTGGGTTTTTTTTTGTTTGTTTTTGGGTTTTTTCCCTACAAAGCCCAAAGTTTCTCAGAGACAATCAGAGCGCGGCTTCTATCTAGCTGTTTCAATCAGGCTGAGCATGCCACCTGCTTTTACACATCCCTTTTTCATTTCTTTTTTTTTTTTGATTGTTTCCCTTTTGAATAAACTCTCCATTATCAAAATAAAATAACATCATTTACAAAGCACCACCTCAGCAGCATGCCTCAGCTTTCATTTCACAGGGCTATGCCAGCAGCCACAAACAGAATCAAAGCAGCCAATTAAAAATCCATATTCATTAACAAACATCATGTGTGCTATAATGCCCCGCATTGACTGTGGCACCACAGGAGGTGGGAAACTCGCTGAGATTTCCTGCTCTCAGTCTGCAGCATTGTTTTATTAGAGGAGGGGTTTTACCTTTGCTAGTCCAGGCCAGCAAGGAGAGTGTCCTGCAGGCCCACGGGGCTGGGGCAGCAGAAGGGGCAGCTGCTGCCCTTTTGCCTCAGAGAGATGCCAGACACAGCACCTTGCCAGGAGGAGGAGCACGCGGAGAAGACCATGAACCTGTGCCAGACCCTTCCCACTGAGGCGTTCAGGCACCAGCAGGGCCAGTGGCAAACGAGTCCGCGACACCACGAGCAGACAACGTAATAAACTCTGCATATGCTTGATGGAGGCAACTCATGGGCTCAGCAGGGCCAGGTCTGAGCTGCTGCACTGAATTACCAAATTGCCCTGGCTCCAGGGGAGCCACTTTGATTTACACCATCAACACTTCACCACTGCAGACAGCCACGTAGATAAGTACAATATTTCAGACCTATACAATGAAGTTATATGAAGGCGTGCCAGGGTTATTTATTTATTTGTACCCACAAGCCTGAGATTTACAACTCTTTATAAATACAAGCTGGGCAATTTGCTTTCTATTTTTAGCAGGAATGCTTTGTGCAGGAAACAGCTGTCAGCCACTGGGAGCTGTGTTCCTCTGAGCAGCAGCTTCAGACAAAGAGAGGCCTCTTAGAATTCAACTGGAGGACTAGGGTCACTGCTTTGTGATGGAAAAGAAGCTGAAGATAGTAGAAAGCAAGGAAAAATAAGCAGCTAACAGAACCAATCCCAGGAAAATGGGCTGGAAAAGCTCTAAGAAGCCTTACACAAACATTGCATGTGAGCGTGAGTGTCTTACTCTTCCCAAATAGCTTCAGAGCCCAACTCTGTTCAATTCTGACCAAGTTCAGCAAACATTCGCAAGACTTGGAGACAATCTATTCCTATTGCCTCAAAAAAGATGAGCAGCTGGGTGTTAGGTGAGAGATTCTGCTGGTATCATCACTATGGAAAAATCTGTGAGGCGAACTCAGTGCCCTTTCAGAGCCAAAGGTGCCCACACTAAACACACGGCACCAACAGGAAACAGATCCCACCGGATCTGCCACCTTCGTGCAGACACTCACCTTGGCAGACGAAGGAAGAGGGTGTTTCCCCAGGATGCACCCGTGCAGTGATGAACACCACTTTCTGTTCCGCCCCTGGACGCAGGTTTGCTGCAGCAGAAAAGGGCAGGGGACAGAGGGGGGGGGAAAAAGAGAAATAAAGATCCTTAAACTGGGCCCTGCATGTAGAAACAAGCAACTGTTAATTTTTAAAACTCATCTTTTTACTAAAATCGGTCATATCTTACGAACAAACACAATCCATAACCAAAGGGGCAGCATCACCAGGTCTCTTTACCAGCCTGCACAAGGGTTGCAAGACTAATGACATGCAGCCAAACCTGCAACAACAAATTTAGCTCTCCTTTTAAACCCCACGATTTACTGCAACGAGTTTAACTGCGCTGTAATTGTGCTCTCACTTGTGATAAATGTCCCCCTGGGCTACAGGAGTAGCAGTGGGGCTGCAGTCAAGGTAAAGCCAATTGCACCCTGCGTTACACTTGGTACAAGCCTTAACAGTGCCAAGCAATGGCAAAGTGCTACAAATTACATTCATTAGGCTTTGCTCTGGAGGATTTGGAGGTGATTTTTTTTTTTTTTTTTTTTTTTTTTTTTTTTTTTTTAAAATTTTTTGGGCGCACGC
>VZRN01001083.1:5897697-5918734 GCA_013397935.1 Dasyornis broadbenti | reverse complement strand
TAAACAAAAACCAAAAAATAGATAAGAGACCAGGATTAAATCCAGGAACCTTCTCCAGTGAGGGAATGAAAATGTGCCATGTCCCCTTCAAATTACAGACAGGTGGAAGGCAGATTTAGATCCCAACTACGCTGAATTTAACTTGGGTTAATCCCTCAGTTTTGAAACCACCCTACTTTGGCCACTTACTTCAGCCATAAACTACATGGGTCAAGCAGGATCCTTTCTTTGTTTGTGCTGTGACTGCATTTAATAAACAGCAAATAAAAATGATGCTCTTTCAAAATGGGTTCTGGGAATTTTAAAGACTATAAGAGGTCAGAACTTCAGTTAGACGTCTTATCTCAACCTGAACACACACAGCAGGGGTAATGCTAAACACAGCAGGCTCCAATTGCTAGAGACAGTATAAATTTTGTTTTGAAGTAAGAAGTTTACAGACTGAAAACCAAATCCAAGCTCTCTTTTTTCCCCATTTTAATTAGGTCGATATATTGCACATACATCCAAAGTTAGATTTTTACTTTCAAAGATGTGTGAGAGTCCTCAAGACCATACCTTAGTTAATTTTTTTAATTCCCCAAATTCTTAGAAATGCTCAGATTTCCCCATGGCAAATCACACCTAACAGAACCACAGGAATAATCAATACATTTTTTGCTGTTCTCAGGAGACAATTGCAGCAGATTTCTTTTATTTCCTTAACACCTCAAAGTTCTACAGCTGCTCTGCCTATAACTCAGCCATTCATTTGTTCTTTCTTCCTCCAGCTTCACCATTCTCTGACGCTTCTGAGCCCCAGAGCCAAAGAAATATGAGAAAGAAGGTCTCTGCCAAACGCAGCAGCTGGTGGAGTCAATTCTGTTGGCAGAAGAAAAGTGGAAGGCAGCGAAAAGGAGCAAAACACCATCAGCCAGAAGTCGATGACCATCCCACATCATTTACATTAGCATTAAGTAGTGTGGGAGGAAGGAGATAAATCACCCAACTGACTTTAGAGAACAAAAGGAGAAAGCTGGGATCACTTTTGCAAGAGGAGATGAGTTTTTGCCCCCTCTTGGAAAACCAGAGTTACATTAAAGGGAGTGTGCTCAGCACAAATGTGATGCTCAGCACAAATGTGATGCTCAGCAACACGACTGCCACTCTCTGGGTCTGGAACAGCACCCTGGTTAGCAATCTTTTGGACAGAGGATTAGTTTGGAGTGTTTTGTGGCTTTGGTTTTGTTTGTTTTCAATTACAAAATTGTTATTTATGCTTCATAACAGTTCTTATAATCATTATCATAATCAATAATTTTCACTATGCCAGTCTATTTTAGTTGGCAATAAATTAAAACTCCCACAAGTCAAGTCTGCTTTGCCCACGATGGCAATCAGTAAATGATATCCCTGTCTTTATCTTGACCCTTGAGCCTTTCCATCTTATTTTCTCCTCCTGTCCTGGATAAGAGGGAGCAGCTGGGTGGGCATCTGGCTGCCGACCAAGGTTAACCCACTAAACCACTTCATATTTTAATTTAAATGTTACATTGGAAATGCATCCTATTTTCTACATCAGGATTGAAAAGATCAATCAAAATTAAGATTAGAAGTGTATAGCTTTGCTTAGTAGATGCCAAAAGCACTTAAGCGAAATGACAGAAAGGCACGGTCCATTCAGCCCCAGCTTTGAGACTTGTGGAAATGCAGAGACATTGTCTGCTGTGGTATCACTTCTGTCCTTCTCAACACCATGGCAGTGAACCTCAGAAACAAAACTCTTTGACAAAACAAGTTTCTAGGAAAGAAAGGAAAGAAACATGGACGTGTCTGGAATGGTTCATTTTTCACTTTCTGTTCTGGAAAGTATCTTGAAGATTGAAATAAACATTTTCTTTTCTCTTTGAAGGCCACCACTGCCACCATCATGGATAATATTTCCCTTGGCTCGTGACTGAGAGCTAAACAATCTGTCACATGTCCTGCTATTCACCCACAGCCATCCATGCCCCTGCTCAGAGGAGAATTCCCCTGAGCAAGGCTGTGAGGATCTAAGGTGTTATTCAGAGCAAACAACACTAACCTCAACATCTATTCTGGCTCTCCAGCTACCACGGTGCTGGGCAGCACCCAGCAAATGCCAGAAACTCAATTAGCTGCAAGCAAGCAGCTCAGTTCTCTCTCTTTAAACACTACTTGCATTGTTTGGTCCTCAACACATGTTCCTTAAAGCTGTGGCATGTTCAAGGCAATCACTTTAAAACAACCCCACAGGCATCACTCCCACAGCACCCACCCAGGAAACAGAAATTTCCACTCCTGGTTGCATATTACGCTACTGCAACTAAAGCAGGGTCACACAGAAAACATTTTCTACTTACAAAGAGACAATCAGATCAAATTCTAAACCTTCACGGGAAGGCAGGAAATTCACTTAGCCATTTTCATTCAATTTTCATTTTTATGCTACTATAAAAACATGAAAATGACAGTATTTTTATATAGCAGCTTAATGATAAGTATCTAGAAATTTCAAGCAGAAATATTAAATTTATGGAATTCCATTTGCACTGCCGAGATGAAGTACTATAACAGAACTGAGGAAAAACTTCACTCCTCAGCATCCAGGAACTTTTCTGCTGCCTTGTCAGGCCAGAAGCAGAGTGCAGATTTGTGGTTTCTTTAGGTCTTGCAGCCGTGGCGTGGCTAATGATTCAAGCTCACAAATTAGCTCTAAGGATGGGAAGTCTGACCCCAGAAGTCTGCTCCAGGAAGCCTTTAGGCTGGTGCCTATCAGGAGAACTGGGGACTGAATTTCACTCCTTCGCAGAGGACTTCAAAGTTGAGGAAGGCACTAGAAAAATCTTGTCATCTCTGGAAGGCTCTAACCCATGGGAATCCATTACCCTAAAAACACACGGCCAAATAACAATTTGATTTAAATGCCCACATATATTTTAACGGAATGTTATCCCTTGCAAATGAATTCCATATTGCCATCCTGTCTCAGGTACTTTGCAGTATGAGGTGGGCTGTTGCCAGCAACTTTTTATTCAAAACCCTGGAAGTTAAAGACTCCACAGAGGAAATCAAAACCATTCTGTTGGATTACGCTCCTCTGTGCCACCTCGGCTCGTCTGTGTCTGACAGAGCTGTAACATCTGTGCCGAAAGCGAACGCCGCTGTCGGTGCTGCCCCAAGTGCCTCGTCTCCACCACATTAACCTGCTTTAGCAAATCAAATCCAAGCAGCATTTACTGTACTCTGGTTTTCCCTAAGAGACCAGATCAGCACCTAATCCCATTTATTTTTGTTACTTCTGGCCACAAATATCATTTCAGGCAAAAGAGTGCATCTCAGCAACACAAGAGCGCAAAGGAACAGCGTTTTTGGTCACTACCAAATCCCACTGGACTTGGTGAGGTCGCATAAACACCAGCTTTTCTTTCTTGCCTTCTTATAGCTGGCTTGAGTAGTACAGAGAAACTGAGTGGGACAGAAGGTCAAAATGATGCCATTTGTACCACAGAGAGATGAGCAAAGACTGGGCTGCAGGTTTTGGAAGTCAGACACCCATTCCTATGTACTCTTACCTGAAACGGGAAGCAGCAGCTCCTTGTCTCCCATGTAAAAGCCATGGAAAATCATGTCTGTGATGGGGCAGCGCTGCTGCAGGGGACCCTCATTGCTCATGGACTCCCCTCACCTCCCACCACGTTCAGTCAGTCATGTCTGGGTTCTGTTCAGCAAAGCCGTCCTTGTGCATGGACCATTTTCTCAGCAATGGTCCTGCATGTAATGCTCCAAACTGCGTCCAAAACCTTGCATGTTTTGGGTTCTCATTCAGGCTCTGTCCTTGACTCTCTCAGGCGCTTAAGTACATGATTTGTTTGACAGACTGGAATTGTGCTCAAAAATGTGCTTAACCATAATTTTGGCATGAGAGCTGTGCAGAATTGGGGCCATTTTGCAGGAAGCCTGCCTCCGAGATCATTGTCACAATGTTTTAAAGTTGGAGATTGCGCAACTATTATCCTTTATTGCCCGTTTTATGCCAAAGTCTCTCTTTCTTTTTACATTCCTCTTAAAAGCAAAGCTATTTTGGAGCATTTAATATTATTTAATCTCTTTACTCTGGCAGGATAGAAATTACAGAGACCATTACAATGGTCCTGTGTGAGCGTATGCTTTATTGATGTATATGCTGACCTAATATCAAATTGATTTTGCTCAGCTTTTCTGCTGACCATGGAAAAATGCAAATTGGGTATTATATTTGCACACTAATTTTATTGGGCCCCTGTGTCTTCATAAAAAGATAAAGTTTGGGCTAATAAAAATAAAACATTTCTGGGGCTAATACAGGCAAATGTTTATGTAGGCAGGTAACAAATTGGTTTGTCATTTAGGGGAACATAAAGAGCACTAAAATCATCTTTAGGCAAAATAGATTGGTGGCTTTTGCTTAGCTTTTAGCTTTCATTTGCAAAATCAATTTAATGTAGCACAGTGTCTCAAAGAAAGGGTGACACAGGATTAAGACATTCATTGTATTCCCCCTCCATAACTCCCCCTTATTCAGGGCCCTGGAATTTGATTTTGCTCCTGTTCAAAGCAAATTAAATATATTTCAGCAGAAAACGGGAAAAAGGAACCTCTAGGCTTTTGCCACAGGTGAGCATCCTATTGGGACAAACAGGGGCAGGTAGGAAAGTGGGACACAACGTTCTGAAGGCAGATGCTGACAGAGTTATCAACACTTGTCCGTGCCACCAGGAATCTGAAAGCAAAGTACCTGTGTGATCTCCCTTCTGCCTCTGCCTTTGTTCCTCCCTCCTCTTCCTTCTCTCAGCCCTCTGCAACAACGCCTGGTGCATCCCTAACGGGCTGGCAATCCCTGCCGGAACGCACCCGAGTGAACTTCGATGACAGTTTAAGTAGACGGGTGTATATCAACAGCCCAACTTCTTTTTCTTGAAAGGAATTGACCTATTTACATCTCAGAGCAGGCTCTATTTCTATCCAGCTTTTGGTTTTCATCCCCTCCTTCCCCTTGCCTTCCTCAGTTGCAGGGTGTTTTGGAGGGGTTCCATGTAGTGGGAGGTTACCTAAACAGTTTCCATGTTAATACTTGACTGCATTTTCAACTTAATAGCCCTGCAAAGGGACCTGACTGTGAAGCAAAAGGCCAGAAATATCTCCTGGTAAAATTACGCTGAAGCACAGATCAAAAGACACTGCAGAGCTATTTGCAAAATCAGAAATGGCAAATGACTTCAGAGCAAGAGCCCCCTTACCTCCCAGCCCCATTTGCTTGTTTTTAATCTTCATTACATCTTGTAAGCAACCATTTTTCCATTTGGGCTTTCTGATACTGGCAGCTCACTACGCTTTCGAGGCAGGAAAATTAACTGCACGCAAAACCAGTCAAGGTGCACTCACATCTTTCCTCCCTCCTCGTCTCCACTTAAAAAAAAAAAACAAAAAAAAAAACAAACCAACCCAAAACTCATTCCCCAAAACCTGAGGTTTTGTTTTTAAATTATACATATGCATTTGAACGTCGGAACATGCAGTCCTATGAATAAGAATAGAAATCTGGAATATGAACAGCACATTATTCGTCTTCAAACGGCCAAGGCAAGGTGATGACAACTCATAATTAAGGATGCAGACAGTAGCATTTAATGTCACCTACCTGCATCACTGTCATATCGTAACAGTACAGCAGGCAGGTCCCCAGCCTGCTTTCCTTTTCCCTCTTCTGCTTTGCTATTTATAAAGTCAGGTTGGAGTGTAGATCAACCCTTTGCCCTCCAGAGACCGGAGGCACGCAGTAAATTATGGGAAGGCTAAGTGGTACATCAAATGTGTCTCCTCAAAGCTATATATCATCTTGTTAAATTTGATGTCTAATCCCAGAACCCCAGAAATCATTCCCAAAATCCCAGAAAATGCATGTGTCCTTCAGATGATATAGAACAAGAAAGTAAAGTTTACCTGCAGGGAAAAGAAAGGAAACACCAAGACAAAAACATTCTAGACACGATTTGCTAAAGTCTTCATTTTACTTGAGTGTCTTTCAATGCCATTTCCTTAAACTCCATCAACTCAGAACTCACCCACCTGTATTTGAATATATGAACTCTGAACTACAGTACTCAATTCTTTTTTTTTCCCTTGCAGTGGTTGACAATAAATTACAAACTGAATAAACCAAAGCACATCCTATTTATCTCTCTCTAAAAATCTCACATCAGGTAGAGATGCAGTATCTTTATACACGTAGCAGCACTTCTCCAGTTACCACCAGTGACAGCAATAACAATCTCCAGCTATTCCACAGGGCTCTTAACTGAGCTCCACAACCCCTCATCAGTCCAGACAAGATGGAAACACTCAGGAGCCTCCTGCTGCCCCAGAGGAAGCAGACCTCATCCTTTGGGAGGAAATCAATACTGACTGGTACCTTTCTCTCCCTCTCTGTTCAGAGCTATCATCCCTCTAGAGCCCTCACCATTCCAGAAGCCTTCCTTTTTTACAAATGGATAGAACTAAAATATTCAGATGCAAGACATTTCCACCTGAACTACTACATTACATGGGTACTTTTCCAGTTTGTCTTTAAAATCCAGGGATTCAAAAGATGATGCTGTGACCTGTTAAGAAGCAATTCTCTATCAGCTCTCTCCAGTGGAGAGGGCTACGACTATGTTTGTTTGCTCTAAGTATGCATGGACTTAAAGATAAGAGAATAATTTATGTCAGAATTTCAGCCAAGGTAGCGAAAAGGGAATTACCAACCCCTCACAGAGTGGTGCAGCAGTTACTGGAGCAGCCAGGACACCTTTGATCTGTTTATTTTCCAGTTCTGCTGTGGCTTTGCCTGTGATTAACTTTAGAGCTCTGACTTTCCCATACAAAAACTGAGCAAAACCGTGTGCACTTCAGAACAGAATTGAGAGTCCCAGTACAGCTATTCTCAAAACTCTGCTAGTTTCTTTGAGATGCACAGCCACATCCTTGTGCTCATCATGGATTTTTCCAAGGAAGGCAGTGCTGAAAATGACATTTGTAGCTGCCATGAGATGCAACTCCAGAATCTGTGAATCCAGCCTCTCTAAACTCTCAAGGGCAATGTATAAAATAATAGGGAAGCAACAAGCTGCAACACAACATGCAAAAATCAGGAAAGATGTTTCTGGGAAGCCGTAACTAGAAAACCACTGTTCACTGGGGCTAGGTCTCATATTATTCACTCAAGAAACAGGCAGAAAGTATAACAGGAGAAGAATTAGAAAAAGGAAATAATTGGAGAGGCATGAAATAGTGGACAAAGCTGGAGACCTACTCAGGTACCTTGTTTGAAGTAGGACCAGGTGTCATTCTGTGAGAAAAACAATTGAAAAGCAACCAAAGTTTCGGCCCACTGGGCTAAAGACTCAAACCTGAGGGAGCAGTGAAGCAACACAACCAACACCGTCACCGATTAATCTCCTGTGTTCCTCCTTTGTGACACTGGCTTGAACAACATGAACCCTTCTCTCTCTTATTCTTCCTAAAACACTCATTGAAAAGAAGTGGGGACATGATCAATTACAGGACACGCAAGATGATTATTTTTCTGATTTATGTGTTGCACCAGACCTTTCCTGGGCAGAAGGCGAAGGACTGGCAGGGTTACACAGAATAAAACCTTCAGTGTACAAGACCTTGAAAGCAGTGATCCCAAGCAAGATGTGCATGGTGTTCTGCCAGAGGTTTCGGCCTTTGCTGAACTATGACTGTGAGCTCTTCAGGAGCTGAGCTAGCGGTCAATAAAAAGCAACCTGCTGAAATGAGATTCATGAAGAGCCGTGCTCCTCAGAACATGACACTGACCTCTCTGGGAAGCACCAGCACTCTGAAGAGAGGCTTCAGCCCACAAGGCAAGCAATAGACACCAGAGAAGAGCTTCACTTTTCATATTCATGGCTTGCCTGAAATCAGAATTCGGACCTGAACACACAGCACCAAAAATTAAGATGCTCAGTAGAGGGTCTTACACACCAAATTCAAATTTTCAAATACTTCAGCAAGGTGGGGGATGCAGACTGCCCTCAGGGCTGGAGTACACACATCCCTAAGCCAGCCAGGAGCAAATGCTTCTCTACTGTAATATTAGACTTTGGCTTCAAATCAGGGTGAGAAACCAGTTCTTAATGAAAGCAGGATGGCAAAGATGGAACAGGGTTCCCTTTTCACAAAGAAGTGGAGTGATCTCTCCTGGATACACTGCCAGGCCCCTGCTTTTGTTCATTGATTCTTTGCAGATGTTAATCACCCAGACATGATGTCAGGGAGTCTGTGGCTTGGGAGGAGCCACCAGCCCTAAATCACCTTTGCTCAGGTGTGTGCACTCCATTCACTTGTGACGGATTCCAGCATCAGCAAGTGGCACAGACATGACCTCAGGCAGAAGTACATGAATACTGGGCCTATATCATAAATCCCAGGGTCTGGCAGGAGAAAGTCCTGTCACACCCTTGTCCTTTCCTTCAAAAGAGAGCGGTGAGATGCATGCCCAGAGGCAGGGCACTTTCCGTTCTCATTAAGGGCCCACAATTAAGCAAGCTGCCATTCTTATTCAGACGCTGCTTATGACATTTTCCCCTCTGTTACAAAAACAATTATCACAAAGACGTTTAAATTCCACCTGGACACATAAAACCTTCTGCTTCCTCAACCGACCTGCTGCTTCAGTCCCCTGCCTTGCAACAAACTGAGAGCAGCCCCTCACACAGACGTGACGCTTCTCAAAGCTCCCCGTGAGCACCACATTAACTTCACGTGCACGCAAGCGTCCCCCGATCCTAATTGTCCTTTTTGTCCCGTCATTAGTTAGCAATAAATTCCAGAGGTGCAGTCAATCAATACAGCACGGGGAGTGAGGGAAGGTGCATTTTGCTGCCTGCCCACAGACACACACACTCTGGAAGGCTGTGTGAGCTCTGCAAAACCTATCTAGTCAGCAAACTGTTAAAACCAATTCATACACACTCACACACTCTCTCTCAAGGCAATAAGCCTATGGAGAATTTTAATTAAAGTCAAAGGAGCCTTTAAAAGTGGAGGGGGAGAAATCTAGCACAGCGAGAAATAAATTAATAAAAACACGCTCCAAGTTGAAGCTCAAGGGGATCACTCTCAGTCATCATTTATTTAAAGGATGGGACACGTCAAAGATAGGAATGTCAAGTGGGAGATGCTGTGAAGCAGCAGAGGACAGAAAAGGGGCTGACGAACTGCATGCCACAGCTTCTGTAGCAGATCATTTTTTGTCACGTAGGTTATATTTGTGGCTGGCCACCTGCTGCTTGATATTCACTAGCTCTCAAAGTTAGGCACTAAAATATCTGTATTGCCTTTCACAGTTGATCTGGGAAGGACCTTTTAGCTCATCTAGACCATCCTCATCTGGTCAGCACCCGGTTTCTGTGGAAAACTATTCCATTCTCTCCACCTGAGGGTGTTTTTCTTGGTATACAGCCAGCAGTTCCTTTCGCCGAATTTCATTCTGTTTGAATTCCATTCTATTTGCCTCTTCCCTTGGTGTTTATAATTTTTTTAAATGACTTCGTTTTGCATGCATTGTTCTTGCTTTTTCTCAGGCCATAAACTACTCCAGAGGAACTAACTGACCCCTCCATATGAGTCCTCACATGCAGTCAAACCACAGATCTGTTCAATTCTCATGTTCCAGAGCTCAGATGAGATCTGGCATCCTGCTCTTCGCCTGTCATTTTCGCAGCCACCAGATCATATCTTGTAGCCCTTTCCATAGCACAAGGAAGAGATTTCTTCACTTGAGGCCAGTTGCAAACAAGCAGTGCCACATTTCTTAACTTTAACAACTCCCGGTATCAGCTGCTGGAGCCGCTTCTCGTCACCTCTGCCTGTCTTATAACAGCTCAGTGGAGTGTGAGATGCTTGTGTGGATCGGTGTCCTCAGCAGCCTCCTGGGTACCAACCTGTGTGCAAGGGAATTTAATACTTCCAGTTGGGGCCGTGTCACAACATCGCCAGCATCAGATGCAAATTACTCACCCGTAATAAAAGATGTGATTGTACTGGAAACCCACCCACTCTGATCCTTCAGCAACCAGACTTATGGAGATCCAACATTAACTGCCTATCTTGACATTCATTTTCTTATTTAGAGAGTCTTGTGCCATTTTCCAGTTAGATCTCTTGGTAGAAACCAAAACTTCATGGATTGATAAGACCCCACATTAGTTTCCGTGTAAAAAGATGGAAACGCAACTCACTTCCAACATAAAAAAATATTCAAATTATTCAAAACATCAATACTTATATTTGATAGTCAATGTAAATTGAATTATGTTTTGCCCTTTCCCTTAAAACAAACCAAAACACCCTTCTCGTGGAAAGAGGGTTAGAAAGGTTAAAAAAAATGAAGAAAGTCAAAGTCATTACATTCCAATGAAACTTGATAAATATGTAAATTACAGCAACTAAACAGTTGGCTTTGACAAATGGCTTCCACGTAATGGATTTTTCATAGTGATGAGGCTACAGTGCAATTGTTTTTTCAAAGCCCTACATTTCTCATTAATACAAAGTGTGAGTCAGTGTGCACAATGGGCGTATTTACCAAAAAAATTAAGAAGCAAAAAAAAAAGTTTTCAGACAGCAATTGACATCACAGAGGGATGCCTGAGACAGTGTCACTGCCTCCATCAGCACTGACACATCACTGACTGCTCTTTAATTAAGTGGTTCGAACTTGAGGAGCTACTCAGAGCCTAAAGAAAGCCCAGGACTTTGCCACTTGCAATTCATTTGGGGTTTGTTTATCCATCCACCACCATTAAAAGGTGCCAGCTGCAGGTGCTACACAGGCGCTACAACACCGACAAAAATGGCAAAACAAGCTCAGCCCTTCCTGGTTGAGGGAGGACTGCATCCACATCCCCTCACTACAGGGAATTTTGCCACCTGGAGTTTGAATTCCTGAGCCAAGGCTACAGAACTGAATCTATATTTGTTCCCAAATACTCTCTGTGCACCAAGGGTCAGCCAATACAGGGTGGTGATAGATCAAATACTCTAGTGCTGATTTTAAGTTATTTAAAGTAAAAACAAACCTTCTCACCCCAATCTGTTGGAAGTACGTAAGGGTGAAGAAGGGAAACCACACCCAGGGGGAATGTCAGTGGGAAATAAGGACAGAGGAGGTGGAGGAGAGGGCTGTTTTAAAGTCTTCTAATAAGCCTATAAAGCCTGGCTCTATCTCTGCATGCATGCATTTCTTTTGCTGATACAGGATGCATACTCCATATAATGCTATTCTTGTGAGCCAAGAAAATCTGCATGTAATACAGCAGGAGAATGCTAATGACCTTCAGCTGAGCTGGAATCCAACACTACTTCCCTTTATCAAAGGTGGGCTTCCGGGCAAACAGCCAAGCTTGGGGTTCCTCGTGGAGCTGGAAATCAGTCAACACAACACGACCAGATACATCCCAGTTTGTGCTCTGTGTCCCCCAGCTGTACAGGAGCTGGTGATTCTTCCCAAATATCCCACAGGCTATAGAAAAGGTATTTTTCGGGCAGCGCTTTGTCAGTAAGAGAAAAGCAATTTTGAGTCCTTTGAAGTGATGAATCCTTGAAGTAAAGATGGGTTAACCAGGTCATCCAGCACACGCCACTGAGCGGTTGGCATAACCACCAGCAAAACATCTGTACGCCCACCTGTATCCCCACACCTCCTTGGGCCCACCAGCCCGAGGGGATACTCCCTGCTCTCACCCAGACCCCTGACGAAAGCCGTGTTACCCAAGCATACTGTTCTCCAGCCAAAAATATTTCAGAGCTTTGGAGCTATTTCAGATGAAAGAAATATTAATAGAGAGGCTCCAGACAAGTGGAAAAACAAGACGCAACCCTGCTGTCCTTAGCAGTGTGTGACACAAAGGCTTGATTTGAATCAAAAGCTAAGTCAGCGCTTGCACTGTCGTCTTGGTTTATGAACTGATTCAGAAGAAACAGAGAACAGATTAGTCCTAATTTGCTTTATCTTTGCATTCCCAATCTATTGATTATAATAATTGTAGAAGTTATCTTCCCATTAGCCACAGTTATTACCACACAGAGCACATGCAAAAGCCAGAGTGGATTTAAGCGGTTTTGTTTCCAGAGTGTTGGTTTAACGCAGCCCTGCACATTTCCAAGGCAAAGAGAGGCAAAGAAAGAAAAGAGAGCTTCCATGCCATTAAATTCAAGCAGATTCTTCTCATCATTGCAGAATTTAAACTTTCAAACCAGACATGTCCACACTGATGATATTTAGGACTGAACCCTGGAGAGGCTTTTCAGAAGTTGTCAAGGCTGAGCCCAGACCACTGTCCTAGTTTTGAGAAAGCTTCTAAAATGATGGAAAACTTTCTGAAGGTCATTGTCCTCTATCAAACACATAATGTAGCACTGTCTGAATATGAGGAGAGAAGTCAAAAATCCTGTGTTCCTTCTGTTGCTCTTCCACTGAACTGATGAGTAACCTTTCAAAAGACATTCAGGAATAAATCCGCAAACAGATTTAACCACTAAAGTAGCCTAAATCCCATTTAAGTCCATAGTTTAGATCTTCAAAAAACTGCATTCAGCTGTCACCTAGCTCAGGAGATGTCAGTATCCATAGGCAACCAGAGTTCTCCCTTTGGCCACGTTTCCCAGAAATCCTCATACTCTGCCTCTCCTGCTAGGTTTAACAGGTATTTCCAAACTGTACCTAAAGGAAGAGCACCACAAAATCACAGAGGTAAAAAAACCAGTGGCACCAATTCCTGAGTTTTCAATACTTATAGGCTAAGCAGACTTGCCTAGCATTTGGAAAGTCTCCAGGCAAAACCCCTTCTTTAGCCTGAAGACACCTGAAACCACATTTGCACTTCCAGGAGTATACTAAACACATTATCCTGGGAAATTTTTCTCTTTTTAAAGGTACATAGCATTAAATAGCACGTGAACCAGAATCCTGTTTTCCCTCCTTCCACACTGACACCCTGAACAGAAGATTACAGGATCGTGATTGCTCCTGCTCAACAGCTGATCCAGTGAGTATTGACTGAGGTGACAAAGAAAAGTAGCTTCAGCATGAAGCACCTCTTCCCATCCCCAAAGCCTAAAGACAGGGATTCTCTGAAGCCTCAAATTTAGAACACAGTTTGGAAAATCTAAAATCACAAGGGGTGTGTTAAAATATTGTTTCCCTATCTCAGCTATCCCCTGACTTGTGTATCTTCGGGAGGGAGGTGAGAGTGGCAGGACCTTCCCATTGCTGCCAGAGGACGTGAACTGAAAACAGCGGCAGAATCCAAGGACTGCCCTTGAACACACCTTCCTCGACTGCCTTGCGTTAATTGAGGATTTTTAAATCTTAGTTTGGGCTTTTTCTGGGAGCACAGATGACTGCTGAAGAGCTGACGACCATTTTAAGATCAGGTACCTTCCAAATTGAGAGTGGCGAGGCACTGGCACAGGTTGCCCAGAGAAGCCATGGATGTCACATCCCTGGAAAAGTGTCCAAGGCCAGGCTGGATGGGGCTTTGAGCAACCTGGCCCGGTGGAAGGTGTTCCTGCCCATGGCATGAGATGATCTTTAAGGTCCCTTCCAACCCAGACTATTCTGTAATGAAAATTGGTAGAGGGAATGTATACACCCACACTAATTTTTTTTATTGATGGCTGTTTACACAACTCTGGGTTTATTTTCCCCCATTTTGAAAGCACCAGTAATGATTAGCTGGTTTTATACATCGCTTTGAGATCCTTGAATCAAATAAAACCTTTACATCTCCTTGCATTTATTGCTAAATCCAAATTATGCCTGTTTCTTCTCTTCCTTGTAAAACAAAATGGAAAGCGCTGTCCTAAAATCTGCACCTTGATCATGCAGTATTTTATCTACAAAAATGCAGATCTCAGGTTTTTAGGGTGGGTTTTTTGTTTTCTTGTTTGTTTGTTTGGTTTTTTTTCTGAATGTACAGAAGACATCAGAAGAGGGAGGAAAAAAAAACCCAAAACAAATCACCAACAAACTTTTCCTGGGAATTTTTTTTTTGTTATATTCCTTTCCTACTCCTCTAGCTGTGGGTCACATATCTAAGTGGCCTTTCATGGCAACGCATGTCCAAGATTATACCAATATAAATCAATAGTAGAAATATTTTAGTTCTATTTTTAATATGCCACTCAATCCGTTTTTTTATAGAAAAAGAGAACCTGAGTTGCATATAAATGGGTCACAGTACCTCATGTTTACTGTTAAACATGAATTAAATCTGAGTGGCTTGGCATATCTCTATAATAAAAAAGGCTCCATTAATAACATTTCATTAAATGGAGAGCTAACGTGTAACAGCCTTATATCAGATATGTGAAAACAGAATTTCATAACAAGGTTGGGAGAAGTATTATCAAGGACCTAAGTAGAAAATCTGTCTTTCTCGATACTGGAGGAATTTATATTTGAAGAGTGTTCTTTCCTATTGAGATCTTCATTGACTTGTACAAAAATACCGCTTTTAATCTCAAATCCCCACTGGCATTTTCATATAAGCACTGAAAATGCTATTGGGCTTTAGAGATTTAATTTAATGAAGGAAAAGTATTTCTATTAAAGTGTGTAATTTTTTTTTATTTTTTTATTTTTTTTTTTCAAACACAACATCTTCTGAGGAACCAGTGAAACAGGATTATTTTAAGCTCCAAAAAAACTGACTAACCTGTGCCCTTATAGAACTCCTGCTTCACAAAGGCAGTTTAACAGCTGTGGCAAAGCCTGTAGGTGCACTTGAAAAGGGACCCTACTGTCCCAAGCCATCCACACTGAGAATGCCAAACCTGGAGAAGGCAGCAGAAAGAGAGGGACAGAAGCGCCCGCACGCAGTCAGGGTGTTTGTGCTAAACTGCTGCATCATTAAGCTCCATTCTGAAATGTCAAAGATGGGAAAAACTCACCAAATAGCTACTAAATCTTCTGCATTAATAGACTGATCCCCTCATCTGTTCATGTCAAAAAGTATTAGGTCTGGCTGGGTAGGTAACAAATTCACTGTTGGGGTAAATGAAAGCCACTCCATCAATTTGGGCAGAATTGCACCCTTTGGCTCCCGTGATGAGATCGGCTGAGTTGTGCCATTTAAGATTCCCTCCATACTAATTCTCACAGTACTGCTTTTGTGAGGCTAAAAACCTTTGTTTTATTTGCGGATCACCCATGTCTTTCTTCTATGAATATTCATTACAAATATAAATTCCTTTTCATATTGAGAAGGCAAGTGCACTTGACACCAGGAGGCCTCTCAACAGGACACTGCCAGGGCTGACAAGCTCAACAGCAGTTGTTCTATTTGTGTGCAGAGCCTGCGAAAAGTTACACTTCCTCCATTAAAGAAAGAAAAAAAAAGAAAAAGGTTTTTTTACTTAAGAACCAAGGCGATTACTGAGTTATAGCAGTTTACTGAGTTATACCAGTGCAAACCTTACAAGCTATCTTTTACAACAACAGCTGGGCCAAGGAATTCTGTGAAAAAAATACTGTCACAGAGAAAGAGGGTAGAGCAGATAAATACCCGACTTCTCATGAGATCTCCTACTTATCTCATATTTGGACAGCCAGCTCTGCAGGGAGTGGTTTCTGTAAGGAGGTGCAGATAAGAGAGTACCCAGACACCACCACAAGCAGGGAAAAACGTCATCTCCTGCTTCTGAAGTGAGACAATCTCAGTGGAGAGAGTCTGGAGGTCTGTGATGAAACACTGGTTCCTCATGACCGGCTGATGGAGCTGCTGTAGGTCTCACCAGCCCTACAGCCCAAACACGACCTTGCTAGATCTTACAGTTCCCTTTCCCAGGCTGAGCTTCCCATCCTTTCTGTTCAACATCCTCAGGCCTTTCAGGAAAGCAGTATTTCCCCCTAAGCATGAAATTGTGGACAGAAAGATAATTGTGCCATTGACCTCGATAGATCCATGATTCCCCTGTGTGCTCAGCCAGCACAGCATGAAGATTTCACTACTTGGAGTTTCTGGGACTACCAAAGGAAGCCCAAAGTACAACTGGGATTTCAAGCAGCTTCTTGCATCAGGTTTGTGATTGGTGCCAAAGGATCTGGGGGCTTCATTCCACAGGGTTAAAAAGTCAAATATGACAAATCTGGGAATATGGGCAATCACCTGAAGTAGCTGGAAAAATAAATGCACTGGAGTCACAGATGAAACATAAAATTAATTCTCATTTAAACCTAATTAAAACAGTGGTCAAAGATCATCCTTGAATTTTTATTAAAATAAACATATTGTTTGGTGGATATTTGGATAGCTACACCTCTGAGCTTGACACAACTGTTTTACTCTAATTGTCTCAATTTATTTTTTGTGGTGGGTACAGGGAAGAATGATGGACCACACTCTGATTTCACATCCTGCACTTGAAATAGTCCCATGTGGGTGCACAGCTCAAGTGCAAAGATAGACATAGTTTTGATTCTTGGAATAACAAGCATCCAGAAGTTCCTATTCCTACTCAACTGCCACCCAAAATTATGCAAATATTAACTATGCAACAGACTCTTTTTTGGTTTTGCATGAAAGCATTCAATATTATTAAAGTGTTTTTACAGTGACTGTTTTGTTTCCTTGCTCAAGACACAAGAGATGCACTGGGTTATGCCCTGCATAAAATCACGGTCCTGCCTCAAATGCTGTCACAAAGTGGCAGATTAGTTCCATTCTTCCACAAGCTAAGCATAAACAGGAGAATGAAAATCTGATTTGATGGCACATGATCTGGATAATACAAAGGTCCATCTAATTTGTTTGTTTATTTTAAAACATCCATAGATTTTTTCCATCAGAAGCCAACTTGTGTCCCTAAAGCAGCTTACCCGACCTTTGATTCAGAACCGTTCTGAAGGGCGTTAATACCCCAGTCATGAGCAGCCTCAAACTTTGGATACAGGTGAAAACTTTACAAGTGACCTCTGTCACCACAGAAAACCAAACAAAAATCCCTGTACTGCTGATAAAAAAAACCTGGGTAAGGCTCAAACCACGAGGGACCATCCTTCAGCCGGCATAAATCGTTCCCGCTCCGCTGGAGCCGAGGGAACTATGACTACTTGCCTCGGCTAAGGAATGGCCCCGAGTCACTGGCTCATCTCTAATGGCACTGCCAGGGGACGAGGTGGGTGGAAAGGAGAAAACAAGCAGGGAGAAAAGGTTGATGTAGAGCAGCAGACAGTGATGTTGTTTTTTTAAAGAAGCTGGCAGTGTTAATAGAAATCCTCCCCCTTCCACGGCATTCTTATGCAAAGCTCAGATCTGAAGGTTACCTGCTTCCCCAGTGACTTGAAATGGAATTTTTTGTAAAGTAATCTCTTCAATCTGTCTCTTCCTGTATTTACAGAGCATAAAAGTAACCACAAAATGCCACCATTTTTGAACAAATCTAATCTGCCCTCCCAGTAATACCAGGCCACACGATGATTATCTCATTTTCTCTTTGACAAATGTGGACTTATTGGCTGGTCATTGTCGAAAAAACACATGTCTCTACATCAGATACATAACAGTAAAGACAAATAAAAAATATGAAACACTGAGCATTGGCAATAGGAGGCTGATGTCTCTGCCTGGTGACCTGTGCTGCAGAGTTAGTGACACAGAGCAGTCTGTCATTTTCTCTGCACTGTTCATGGCTCTTCCACTCCTCTTTTCCACTTCAGTTTCAGACAAGGAAAGAGGTAAAAAAGGAGAAGACTACAAGACTACTTCTGCATGAAGAGGAAAANAAAAAAAAAAAATAAAATCAAGCTCTTAACAAAAGCAAAGCAGTGAAATAGCCTGGTTTTGGACAGCCTCGTTCGAGGTAATCAAGATCTCTATAAAGACACAAGGTCAAGGGTTTCTAGGGAGGAGGTTTCACTCGGTTTTCTGTGGATGGAGACAGAGTTTAACTGAAGCTCAACAAATGCAGAATGCAAACACTAAAGAGGAGAGCAAAAAAACAATAAGTATCTATTCCAGACTCCCAGCTATGGAGGACTGGGAGACGAAGAACCAGCCCTTAGCAAATCCAAAGTGTTACTTAATTCAGCAAGAAATAACAAGCAGCCAAAAGGAAGCAGTGACAGCCTCGGTGGGGATGCCACTTCTGCTGCAGATATGAACTGGTGGAGTGCCAGCACAGTGACACTCAACTGGAGTGGTGACAGCCCGATGTGACCACTGCAAGGCACGACACAGCTCTCTCCCTGAAGAAAAGCAAAGTTTCACCGCCTGGCTGAGCAACCCGCAGCCATATCTGGGTCAGGCACAGTGACTCAGATCCTAAACTTGGAGGAGAACTCTCCTCTTGCATTCCAGGTGGAAACCTTGAATCCCTTTCGTGTGCTGACAATGGCAAGGTTTGTACCTCAGTCCCAGCAGTCAGGCAGCACGGAGCCAAGCCAGTGCAGAGCGCCTTTGCCAGCAGCAGCAACAAATGTTACAGGGAAATAAAAGGTCACTTGTAGCCTCAGGCAGAGGAATGGTGAGTTCCTCTGGCTCCCTGGAAAAGCACAGGAGAGCAAAGCCTGACAAAGGAGGTACTGAGGCTGCAGGGAAGAGATTAAGCAAAAACACATCCAGAAGATATACAAAAACGCTCTGTCCTTTTTGAATCCTTAGGATTTAGATGCTAAGGAGGAATCAGGCACCTCACTGCCTTCCTGTCCCTTGGCTTTCAACCAGGATTCATCCCACCTGGCTTTTAAGTACTGACGTGATGAGCCGAGCACCTCCAGAGAGCAAAGCAAGTGTCAGTGGGACCTGGCACCCCTTGGAGCTTCCAGTCCTCTTGCTCTGACTGCAACCTGGGCAGCTCAGATAAATGCTCATATTTCATTATGACAAATCTACAGTTTAGTCTCTCCCCTTTTCTCCCTCTGTGAAATAAAGGTCAGCCCTTTCCTATCACAAGCACATCCATACTTACCACAGGCAATTCTCAGCGTGAAAGCTTCGCCCTGCTTCTGCTTCACACGGGAGTTTCACAGCTCAGGGATCCGAGTAAAACCTCGGCTCAGAGACACAGTTCTGTTAGGCGTGACACAGCCCACGTTCTATTCCATGACTGCCTAATCCAAGCCAGGCCCTGGGAACACGCTGTGTTGGGAGAAAAGGCAGCATGAGCCTTGTCTTGGTGGTGTGGAGAGCAAAGAAATTGGGGGAAACTACACAAGTCTTGCTTAGGTCCAGCAGCTGCATTGAAGAACCCCCTTCACAGCCATCACACTTTGTTCCCGCACTTTCATTTCCCAGTATCATGAGACACACTCCAAAGGCATATTTGCATTGCCAAGGTGTTACCAAAGTGAAGTGAAAGAGCTTAAAGCCTTCTTTTATAGACAATGCATCTATTCATGGTAGATAAAGGGATTAAAGATCCTACTAAAATCCATTAGAATCAGGACTAATACTGCCACATATAGTTTTATTTTGCACTTTTATTATACCTTTCCTCGCAGGATCTTAGAGCACTTGTCAAATGAGAAATTAGGCTCTGCTACTTTAGCAGCATAAAATAAAAACTCTGCTTTCAGATAGAGAGGACAGCTCCAGTGACAGCTGAAGGTCACACAGGAATAGAGCCTGGCTTGTGGGTTTCTGCTCTAAAGCCCATTCTCTTTTTCAATTAAAGGGATGACAGTGCCACATACACACAGTACTTGGGGTAAACATTTGTCTGAGTTCTTCATCTCCTCCTTCCATTATCTGCACCATTTTTATTTGAATGCCTCATCTTTTTTTTTCCAGAGTTTTCTGCAAAATTCAAATGAACCGTGAACAAGAGAATGAGAGGTTTATTGAGCCATAGCAGGCTAACACTACCCATGTTGCTGCATGATTCGAATACTCAAGTGGCCCAGATGCTCTAACATTCAATTAATGAATTCCAGAGATTTGGGAAGGGGGTGGAGGGAGGGAAAAAAAAATTACACAAGATGTTGGCTTCGCCATTGCATTATCCTAGGTGTCTCAGTCTGATGAAGGTTAATGAGGAGAGTTCAAATGCTAAGACATAATTAAATAGCAATAATTAAAGAAGCTGACACTGCTAGAAGCAGCAAATGGAAAAAAAGTAAGATTGTTTCGCTTTAAAAGAAAGTAGGAAGTTATTGCTCTAAACACAACCCTAGCAGCTTTATGACATGATTCCCTGTATTCCAAAACATGAGGCAAGCACTCATTAATTGGTATCATTATACACTTCATGCTGCTTGCCTTGCCTTCCCCCATCCCATTTGCCTGGTTTTGGATGGGATCCTCAGCACAGTGAAGCCCATTTGGCAAGGCTGGAGCCTGCTCAGATGGACACGAGCTGGTCCTGGCTGGCACTGAACTGAGAGGGGTTCGGACATTCCCCACATGAGCCCGTTAGGAAAACTGACAGGGAAAACCACTGTAACACAGACAGCGCCCTGACCCATCAGAATCTAGAAGCAGACAGTGCAGGACATAAAACTAAGTGAATATTTGGTAAACTGGAATATTCAGATCCTGAAAGCTCTGGACATTTGGGTTCATTGGATATCCTTGCTTTAGACTGGCTGGTTCACACAGCATGAAGCAGAAAGGAGAGAGGGGGAGGAAAAAAAAGGAAAAAAAAAAAGAAGAAGCAACTTCTAATTTATTTTTCTAATTAATTTGCAGCTGCTAGTTAACATGCATCTTTTGTTAATGACATCAAAACTTCCCACTGTTCAGAAAATTTCACTGATTTACTGAACACTTAAGAATCACTCAGCACTGTCAACATGGCAAGCACTGCCATGGTAAACACCAGTTTGCCTGCTATTGAAATCCAGCTCTGCCCTAATGGAAATGAGGGAGACAAGAGGATCTCTCCTGGCTGAATAAAGTAAAGGAAAGGGAAAAGGGGGAAGGGGAAAAGGGAAAAGGGAAGAAGGGGTAGGAAAGGGAAGGAAAAAAGGGAAGAAAAGGGAAGAAGA
>VZRN01001083.1:5773623-5897659 GCA_013397935.1 Dasyornis broadbenti | reverse complement strand
AGAAGAAGAGGGAAGAAGAAGAGGGGAGAAGAAGAGCAGGAAAAGGGAAAAATGAAGAAAAAGGGAAAAAGGGGGGAAAAGGGGGGAAAAGGGGGAAAAGGCAGGGAAAAGGCAGGGATAAAAGGCGGGGATAAAAGGCAGGGATAAAAGGAAAAAAGAGAAAAAAGGAAAAAAGGAGGGGAAAAGGAAAAAAAGGGGAAAAAAGGGAAAAAAGGGAAAAAAGGGAAAAAAGGGAAAAAAGGGAAAAAAGGGAAAAAAGGGAAAAAAGGGAAAAAAGGGAAAAAAGGGAAAAAAGGGAAAAAAGGGAAAAAAGGGAAAAAAGGGAAAAAAGGGAAAAAAGGGAAAAAAGGGAAAAAAGGGAAAAAAGGGAAAAAAGGGAAAAAAGGGAAAAAAGGGAAAAAAGGGAAAAAAGGGAAAAAAAGGGGAAGAGGGAGTGTGTTGTTAAAAATTCAGTGCAAGCCAGCCTCCCTGAGAAAGCATCTTTTTCTAAAACAGATTGATTCTGACATTTCACCTTTTTCCTGACCACTGGCTCCCGCAGTGGTGGCACAGCATCCATCACTGCGAACACCTGAGGAGCAGTGTGCCTCCCTTTGTAAACCTGCCAGCAGCCAGTCAAGGCAAAACTTGCAGCCTCTTTCACAAAGGTGCAAAATCCAGTAGCAGAGCAGACAGGTAAGAGCTCATTTCCATCTCAGAGTCACACCGGTATTTGAAGATAGGTCTCAGTGGGTGAAAATGCAGTGCGTCGATGCACTGAACTCCCATGAACGCTTTCTTGGGTCATTTTGTCTTACTCAGAGACTCAAATTATGAGGAGAACACCACTAAGACTAAGACAAACTAATAAAAAAAGACCCCTCTCCATGCTTATCTCCATTAGTAAGGTGTGCTGACCTTGTTCAGTGGTGACCAAGGGGAATCTGTTCACAGATGACTGGTGGCTGAGCTTTTGGCTGCAGAAATACCTCTCCCATAATACGTTTCTGTCCATCCAACTTAAAGTGCTCTGCTGTCTCTTTCTACCTACAGATGTCTTGAATTCAAGGCAAGAACTTGGCAGGAGTTTGAAAAACCAGGCAAAAAGTGCTGCAAATATATTCATGGAAGTTGTACATTTTGAAGCTTAGCAGACAGAAACCTAATTATAACTTCATAAGCTCTTTCCCAAGGTTGATTCCACAGTGGCAGAACCTGGATAATCAACTTTCTGAGGCTGGTCACAGGAAAAAAAACCCTTACTTTCAGGACAGATTCAGGAGGGAGAAATTTTTACAGTTACTCAGGAGTTGCAAAGCAACTGGCTCCAAGAGATCAACCACCCGTGGTAGCCTTGATAACAGCTAAAAAATAAAATGGTAATTTAAAAACTCCACCAAAAATCCAGATGAACAGCGCCAACCCAAAACATACAGGCAAAGGGCTCTTGATTTAAGTATTCACACCCATTTCAGGATCTGCACCAGCAGAAACACAAAGGTTTCTCACATTAACTTTTACTGTAATAAAACCACTTTTGCTGTTCAAGGCTTTTTGCAGACATTTAAAACTGTCAGAAATTCAATTTGCATCCAGAGAAATGAGATAAATGTAAACCATCTTTAGCTTTTAAGGCCAAAACTCGTTGAAGTTCCCATGACAATGACTAGAGGGCATTCAGATATATCTGCCTACTCATGACGTTTTCATTCTCTCTCTGCCTCAACTGCTATATTCAAAAAGCCTTTGCTTATTTCATCTCTTACGTTTCATATTTCTTTTGAGGTTGTTGGGGTTTGGTTTTGTGGGTTTGGGTGGGGTTTTTGTTATGTTTTGTTTGGGGCTTTTTTTGTTTGTTTATTTCAAAGGATGAATTGCTTGGGTGGCTCAGAATCACAGAATACGTAATTATCAATTGTGAATTGTCAGGTTAACATAAAATCACAGTAAATATTTACAGAACTTGCAACAGCAGTCAAGGCCTCAGGTACTGACCATCAGTCTCCAGAAAATCAAGAGTTAAACATGAACATGTTTAACTGTTTTATCCTTTAAACTGTTTTTAATGAAACTGGATGGCCTATACCTAATGGCCTTGTAGAGATTACAGGATGCAAAGATGAAAACCAGCCCTTAAAAATCTAAACCTAAAACCTGAGCAGTTCAGGTAGACTCTAAAAAGATGGAGACAGTAAACTTCCACAATCAAAGACTTGTAAGAATTAGTAACACATCTGTCTGAGGAAGTTTCTTTGCTGCTCAACTCTCCCAGTACTACTTCTTAAAAAGTCTTTTCTGGTTTTCAAGACAATTTTTCCTGGAATAAGCACAGAAACACAGAGATCCTCTAGTCTGCTGCTAGAATAACATGCTCATGGCAGAGGAGATAGGAAAGGAAGGAACAGGAAAGGCAGACAAGATAAGCAGGGTATGGGGATCAGTTACTGTACATCAGCAAAACACAAGTTTTATCAGGTTGGGAAAACTGATGGAGAAAAAGTTGCAAGTAATTTATATTTCTATAATCCCACATAAATATAGCTATAATTCTGCTTTTATGTGTAACCTTTTGTTCAGCTCACACACTGCACATTCAGCAGGACAAGAGCTGTACCATTGTCTTTTATCCATGGTTAGGCACTTCTGTATAACTCCAAACTAATGAAACATAATGTTATCCTAATCTCCTCTTAAAGCTTATCATCAATTGTCAATTATCCACAGCATTGGGATGAGAAGAGGAAATAACAAAGTTGGCACAGCAAAAGAAATTGATAAGGTGAAACACATTTAAATTCGACAAATCAGTCACTGATTTTAAGATGTATATTTTTGAAAGGCGAATTTAAGAAGCAGGATGACACCATCAATGTGCAAAAGGGTTTTCAAAATATTAATATTAAGATGATTCCTAAATGACATGAGTAATTGGCTGGTGAGCAATCAAAGGACTTGACTACACTGTGGCTTCTTTCTTTCTTAGAATGCATTTAAATGCATCGTTTCATCTCTCACTGTGATTTAGTCTTCTTTTATATGGTCTATATTACAAGAAAGTTCTGGCCTTCAAATCAGATAGGTCCTCTAGGAACTCAATTATTCACCCAATGAAAAGCTATGTGAAGGCCCTCCATATAATGATTTTTCCTGGCAAGGATTCCTGATGAAGTGATGTTCCAGTCAAACAAGATGGTGGACAAATGCAAGATTTGCAGGCAGCACATTCAAAATTATACATGGACAAAATTAAATTACTATTGAATCATCAATTTCACTATGTCAAGTTTTCTCATCATTAATAAGGAGGATATTCTCAATTTTCAAATGTAATATGTACAATGCAAGACCACACACAGCTGTTTCAGACAAATTCAGAAGGTTTTGCCCCTTAAGACTGCCAAAAAATTGTAACATTCAAGCACAATAATTGAAAGTTTTGGCATTTCCTTCAACATAAACACACAGCATACACATACTGAGTACAGCAAAGAGATTCTGATTCCACTTTTAAAAGCACCTGTAGAAAATGAACCTTCCAGCATTCACCTGATTTCTGGCCAAATGAGCAGCATCGTCTCTCTGCCAGCGCTAAAGGTAATGCATGTCCACCACCACCTTCATTGATTTGAAACCAAAAATAATAAAAATTGGGAAGAAATTGCTAAATAGACTTTTTTCTTTTAATAGGAAGCCCTATATTTATTATCCTATAGGCCAGGTATATGACAACAGACACAGTTGCAATATTGTTTCCTCGTTCATATGCTTCACAATTTAAAAGAAGTGAGAAGAACAATGACATTAAGAAAAGCTGAGGTCTAAGAGGAGTCATCAAACACAGTGGGGTTAAGACTGGCTACCACATAAAATCCTGCCAGTACCATTAGTTTGTTTATTGTGAACACATGCAAAGTTTATTTTTCAAAGGCAGATCCTCTAGCATGCCATGCCTGTTTTGTCATGTGGAGATGATGTGTATGCTTCAAAAATCACATTTCTAAAGCTAGGAGATATGCTGCAGTGAAGCTGGGAAGACACCTACAGTTCTGCTCATTTACATCACATGGCGTAGTAATCCCTGATGCAGAATCCTCTGTATTCTCCACACTCCCTTCCACATCAAACTGCTAACAACTCCATACTGGGAATGAAGATTCTATAGACAAAACTTCCCTTAATAGGAAGAAAACCATGCTAGACCTCCATCAGGTTTGTGTTTTACCTGGGACACCCTGCCTCCCATCCCTCAGTAAATGCACCTGAAATCCTCAGGAAACATCACAATATGAATACAATATTTTCGTAAGCCACTTATAGTCCACTCTGTTTCCTCACTCCCTTAAGCATGAAGACAAATTTTATATGTTTTTTTAATTCATTCAAGAGGTAATAAAGAATCTTATCTTATCAGTTACTGCATGCATTAAAGTCTTGTCCCCTGGGGGTATAATTTTCCACCGCACTCATTTTAGCATCTGTTGGACCAAACTGTATTTACAATCTCCCCGTGCACTAATATCTGACCCTTGGCCTTGAGGTAGGAATGCTGATCCCCAGCTTTATCTGACAATTCTTCTTTTCCTGCAGTGGCCTCCAAAAGCAAATGAAGATTAGTTTGCTTTCAGGGTTTGTTGATTAAGCGCTGTAAAGGCTGGTGGTTGTGGACTAACGTAGGTCATAATCGCTTAAAGAGGTCTCGGGAGCCAGGACAGTCATTTTCTTGCAAAGACAACTGAAACCACAGAAGGACACAGGCAAGATAAACACACCCAGGGTTTCGGGGTGTCTGCTGCTTTGTGCTGCACAGAAACACACACAGAGAACCATATTTCCCCCTCCTTTAAAAGCCCTCTCACCACTTTTTTTCCCCTTAAGCTCAGGAAAGGAAATGGGGGTGGTCGCAATCTTCAAGACGCTCCTGCGCGGTCACGTGTTTTCTTCTTAGACGGTGCTTTTCATCAAGGATCTCAAAATACTTTTCGAACGCTGATTAATCCCTACCTGCGAGATAAGCGTTCTCATACACACAGGGGGACACAGAGTGTTCAACAGCTTATCCAAAGACACAGAGTTCATGAGCCGCGGAGCTGCAAACCAAAGCCAGCCTGGGCTGTGAAGCAGGGGATGTGATCTCCAGAGTGCACCTCCAAGCCATGATGTTCTGTGCAATGCTGCACAGACACGTCACCCCTCTCTTAAAATAGCTTTATAAACACCTTCAGTTATTAAAGAAAATCATCATGGGTTTCAAAATGAAATTCATACATCCTCGAGGAGCGGCAGCGGGCAGGAAGATGGCCTCGGGCTGGAAAGACATTGTGTTGGAGGAGGCTGGAAAAAGTGGGCCTGACAAGAATTTCAGGCTTAAATTGGTTCTTGCTGAAGACAACAACAGATCATCTATCACCTCCCAACAGAGTTAAACCCCAGATCTAACCCCCAGGCCCCCGGGAACAAGCATAAATAACAGGATTTCCACTGAAGAGGAAGACAATGAAGAGCACCACTCACTATTAACTTCTCAGTAGTGAAAGGACTGCAGTGGAAACATGAACTTGGTGTTTGTGGGCTGCAGTCTATGACTGAGGCAAAACAATTAGGCTTAATACTAGAAATAAAACAGCACAGAACCATCACTAAACTTGCACAGAGCAAACAGTTCTTAAATCTGTGTTTAACAGTTCAATTTATTCTCATGAACTAAGTATGCCTGTAAAGTAGCCAGCAGATATTGGCAGAAATACCACATAAACATGTAAAAATATTTTGTATTTTTGTAGAAGGTGATGAAGACAATTGAATTGCTAATCAAGTGCTGTTTAAAACAAAACAGGAGTAAAACACTTAAAATCTGAGATAAACCAGATTTTAAAGAAGCTATACAGGGAAGTAACATTTTAAGTATGCACAGAAATACAAACTGAAGAAAATGTAGAAAATATTAGTTGAATGACAAAAGTCAGTGCATCTTATTCAAATAATATGTTTAATAAACAAACTGCTGAAGTCTTGCAATTCCTGCTTATGCAGTTCCTGAACATCCGCCCTGCTGTATGCAACATTTTTCTCATCCTGTGTCCACAAATCCCCTCTCCCATGTGCAGAACCCCAACCCACACACCAATTCCTCACCTCTCCTGCCCTCGTTCTGGCATCCTGTTCTCCTGCCTTAAGCTCATACCTTGCTATTAAGCACAGTTATCGGACTCTACCCTTCAGCACAAAGAGCCAGTTTCAGGTATTTCTTTCAGATTCAAGGCAGATTTCTGTGCTGGTTAGTCAGTATGCCTAACAAAGACTGACTCCAAGTGAAGGGATAATATGCCTGTGTTCCTCACTGTGTAATTCTGCTTCCCACTTACTCCCACTCCTTTGATCATATAGGAGAAAAAAAAAAAATCAGAATTCATGATGTTGTTTTATTTTTTTTCTAGGTCCCTTAAGGAGCTAACATCATATGTCTTATACAAAATTATCAGGAAAATGATAACTAAATTTTGGCCCCCACAAAAGACTCTGCAATGAGCTGTGCTGACTGGCCACTGTGTCTAAAAAGATGCAGTTTTGCTGAAGAGTTTCTGGGTATACACTGACATTCTTCAGGCTGTGGAGCAATGTGTGGCTCACAATCATTATTTCAGTAATATCTAACAATCTTGAGGTGGTAATGTGAAACAAACCCTGAGAAAAGAGACAATCAATAAGTATTTCAAAACAAACACATGGGAACCAGCATAAGAGAGGGATTTGAATCAGCATTTGATGTGCAGAAACGGGTGTCACCACTCACCTACCCTCCAGAGAACAGCAATAGGGGAGAAAAAAGGTATCTGAACAGGTTATAATGAATTTTTCCAAGTGAAGTTGGAGGAGGTAACTTGCTGAATTCCAAGGCTGAAGCATTTTCTTTTATATCAAAACTCTTGGAAATAGCAGAAAAACATAAAATCAGATGTCATTTCTCAAGATGTTCCATTGGACTAAGGGTTGACAATTGATTTTTCTGGGCTCAGAAGCTGATCCCAGGTAGGATTTAAGGCAATCGTGATGTTAAGCCCATTTTCTCCAGAGCACTTCTTGTCTTAAAAGAAAAAGAATGTCTTTTTTAACGTACATATATATGTATGTATACACAGTCCAGCACTTCAAGCTGTAAAAGAGTACCTGCACAAAAAGTCTGTGTTGCAAGACTCCTAAATCACTGACATTCAGTAAGAAGAGATGCAAGGGACCATGTTCAAGGGAGAAAAGGCTGTGTAAGCAGAGTTCCTCATCATTACCCCAATATCTAAATTCAGAAAGAACAGTGAAAACCACTCACACTTGCTTCTCTGACGTGATTCAGCCAAACATCTGGAGAAACAAGTGTTTAGAAAAGCTCCTTCTTCCTACCTTTCTATTTTCTGTTCTTCCATTTTAGGATCCACTTTCAAGTGATGCTGGTTATTTCAGACAGCCCAATTATATTCTTGAACAGGATTATTTCCCCTTTGCAAAATAAGGCCACTCCTGTTCAGCAGAACTTGAAGCCACTTGATTTTTCCAAAAATGAGAACACACGCCCTCATTCCCCCTCTAAGCCTGCTCCTCCTCCATTTCACCTCAAAATGCACCATTTGGTTGACATTCTGCACTATGGTCTGGTCCCAATTTCAGTGACTGGGGTATAAAGTCAACCCCCTTTGCCGCAGCAAAAATGTACAGGGCATCCAAGAACGAAAGCTCAGAACCACGATCAAATTGCTTGGTCCTGAGAAGCCTGGGACAATTCCTGTGGTTCGATAGGCTCACCTGGAGACACAAATTCTCTGTGCTCAAATCTCAGTGAGAGGTGCTTGGGCAGGGTGATATTACTGCTTCTGGCCAGAAGGGCACAAGAAGCGGCCAGAGGCAGCCAGCAGGGCTCGGCTGATGCTGGATAAGCGGATAGGCAGATGGAATTCGGTCAGGTCTCATAAATGTGTGCATTTTGCCAGTGCTTTCTGTGAAAGCCTATAAAACCTGGCTGTATTCTATGTGTATTACACCACACAAAATATTTTAAGGAGTTGCACTCAAAAATCCTCACCACACATTTAGCTCAGTGTCCTGGAGGAGGAAGGCACTAAAGACTTGTTATGCTCAGATGTTTTTAACACACTCTGCCTGCACCATCCCTCCATAGCTCTGGTTCAAGATCTTAATGTTTATTTCTTACGCACAAGCTTCCAGTTGACAGAAAACAAACAAAAAGCTTCCCCTTAAGCAAGATACTTAACTGCTGGAAAGATGTTTAACTTTCCCTTTGTTCTTAGGCTGGGAGACGAGGGGGAAAGAGCTGAAATTCCTGGTTCAAGTTGCTCTCCTCATGCTGCATCAGAGCTGGCTAAATCAGTCACGCTGCATTACTCTACATGGCTGATTTAGCCTCCTATGATGAGTCACTGCAGTCAAGCGTCAGCAAAGAGATGTGCTACTTTAGGGGGAAAAAAAAAAAAATCAGGGCAGGTGCTGCCTGCCCAATTTTGCCTTTAAAATTTATTTTTTGTTGTTGTTGTTGTTAATTTTTAAGCATAGTAGGAGTCTATTTGATCAGCTGTGACTGTTCAAAAAAAATTGTATCATCTTCATTCTTTATTCATTTTTGTCTGGAGGCCCCCAGTGCGGGTGGGACACCGTCACATTAAGCACTGCACATTTGTGTGGGAACAGGCAGTGACAGCATTCCCTGCCATCTCAGCACACCAGCGCAAGCAGGGGAAAGAAAGAGCTCAGAGCAGTAGGAGTCTGCCTCAGGGTTCCCAGAGCCCAGACCAGAATAGTTCTCTAAACCACCAAAACCCCCCAAAAATTAGTTCTAGTTTTCCACATGTTTTCAAAGGCACAGGGATGAAGGAGAAAGGGAAAACTGAGAGACAATGATTTGGGCTCTGACAGTTCATAAGACAAGGAGAGAAGCCAAGTTTTAGTGACCTTGACATCTCGTCCTTCCCCATGGTCTCTGCAGATTTCAACAAGAACTCCCCAAATCTTCCTGCCCCAAGAAAAATTGCAATGCCCAGCCTTGCCTAGCGTGTCATCTATGTGCTGTGGAAGAGGGGATGGGGCACAAACAGGTCAGTGTCCTGGTTCTATGCAACACAGACCCACTGGGCTAGCTGAAAAGGCTTTTTTGGCACTGAAAGTAATGTTTTGGTTTGTATTTCTAGAGAACCCAGAGTGTAGTTCAGTGCTCACAGATTGCAATATAATCCCAGAAAACTTTATAAATCGTGGTCCCAAGATAGATCTCCTCTTCCTTTTTTTTTTCCCCCCTTGCCTTCATTTCCTACTTCCTCTCATTTGCTTTTAGATGCCTGGGTAGATTTGGATTAATCTTAGGGCTGAAATGTTACACTGAAGGGTTGTATTAATGCCTGATCTAGCTACTGCATCCTACTGTAATTCATGCACATCGGTAATAAAAATAATCCTCTGGGAAAAATATAGTGGGGAAAGGATTTTTTTTTTTTAACTTTGTGACTATCAGCATATTTTCATTCTAAAGAAACCTTAAAAAGAGTTTCTAAAAACACACTGCAGCAGAAACCTTTAGTGGAAATATCTCTAGGTAGCTGATCATTCCGATTCACTACGGATGCAGTTTGTTTTCAGTCTAAAATAAAACGAGTGGGAAAATTGCAAACCCAAAATATTATTAACTGCATTCCATGTATTTCCTTCCTTCATTATTACTTTGCAGTTTCTAGTTTAAGAAGCCAAAGATCAGACTTTTCCACATATTGCAGAACCTATTCAAGTGCCACTTAATCACTTGCCGACAGCTAAATGGGTGCTCCAAAAAGATCCAGTCCTGTCCTCTTCACATGAGCATAATGTACCAGAACCCAGGTGCACCACTTCTAAAAAGCAGAGTTTGCACCAATTTTTCCTACTGTTAAGCCTCTTTTAAGCAGCCTTCTAAAATAAGCATATTCTAATTGAACTGCTCATAGCACTTGGCAGAGTCTTTTGCTACAGAAAAACATAAAGTGCATTTTCCATTTCTAAAAAGGCATCTAGGAAAAATAATAATAATAAAAAAAAGACGGTTCATCCAAGGCCATAAGAGATCACAGCTTTTTCTACGGAATTAGTATGCATGATGTACAACAAACAAGCATTGATTTACAGGGTATATTAATGGAGGAAAAGGAAAAGAATTTTCCTTTGCATCACTACGCACACTGACATGAACAAGTAATCATTCAAATGCTTTTAAGAGATGCAGCCTTGCTTGTACAACTCTGGAGTCACAGAGAAATGAATGTAGATTACAGCAGCAATAGAGAAGCTATAAATATACATACTCTGCCAGTCACATCTGGTGCGTTTTTTTAATATAAGATCATGATATTGATATATTTCTTCTTGTAGATGATTTAAACAGTTATTTAGGATGTCAAGATTAAAAATAGTCTTTTAAAGAGCAGGCAGAGGTATGATTCCTTGACTTGCTTTACTATACTTTCATCTCGGAAAAAAACCCTGCTTACTTATGGAATATCCCAGCCATAGATCAAAGCTAAGGTCTTTAAACAAATAGGAAGCTTAAAATAAATTGTATTATGTGGGAAAATAAAATGACACACCAATTAATTCAAATGAGTGTTTTCCTGGAAAGGATTAATTTTAACACAATTTGAATTTCAAAGTTAAAGTAGTCTTCCCAAGTCTCATACCTGTTGTTCATGCCTAGCTCATCTGCATTTTCTATTTGACTGGTTTACAGTTACAGTGGGGAAAGGGAGATAGGGTCAGAAATGAAAAAAAAAAAAAAAAAATGCATGTTTTAGTTTACTTGTTCTCAAACAAAGATACAGAAAATCCTCCTTCACCCTGCTCAACCAAAACAACCCTGATTGTTTATCATTTCACAGCTTCATCCAACTCAAAATAGGAAAGATTTCTAAGGTCTTAAATTGTCAAATAGTGACACCACTTTCTGCCTACTTTAAATGATTATTCTTTTAGCTTTCTTTAAATTCCTCAGTTCCTGACATTCTGTCTGCCCTCTCTACCACCTCAAATAAATATCAAAACAAAAGCAGAACGTATGGAAATCCACTCTTGCAGCAGAGACATTTCTTCAGAACGGAGCAGAAATCATGCAGGCTAACATTATTGGAGAAACCTTGTATTTTCTTCTCAAAATGGTAGAGGAATCACAGAAAAATGCAGATGGGAAAGGATCTTCTGGATTTTCTACTCCAACACACTACTTTAGAAGGACTAACCTCAAAACTGGATGTATTTAAGTCAAGGTGTTTCATTCCCATGCATGGCACATGCGCAAGCAGGGGAAAGAAGAAGTTCTAGTTTTCCACATGTTTTCAAAGGCATGGGAGCTGATGGGATTTGCACTTCCCCCTGCCAAACTCAACAGGTCATGAGAACCTTGACAACCTCACAGCAGCCATTTCTGTCCACACAAACCAACCACAATTTTCTTGAATAAATTCTTCAGCAGATAAACATCCAGAAATAATTTCTTAAACTGGGGACAAGAAGATTTTCTACTCCTTCCCCCTATTTTTATCAAACGTTTATTGTTGCCATTGCAAAGAAAATATCACTTTCTGAATTCCCAAGTACTTTGGAGTTCCTCTGGATGGGGCACCATTTTGTTCTACAACCTCTATTTTTTATATATCTTCCCCTGCCCCTCAAACCTCAAGTGAAGGAGAATTGGCAAAGCTTTATCTTGTATTTTTCTATGATTATAGTGTGCTTGTATTGTATAAGGTGAATTTCAGAGGTGGTGAAATCAGCTGTAATCCTGACTTCCTTGGCAAACTGAAGAATTCTGATCCACTCTAAAACTGGATTTACACTTTGATGCTGAGAGTAATAAATTAAATAAGAACATGGTCCAAGCCAGCATAAACATACGGGGTTTGCAGAATTATGCGAGGCAATAATTTGGCCCAATAGATATTTAACATGAGCAGCAGCCTTTGCAGCACGCTACAAATCAGGACCTTTCAGACTGAGCAAAGCAAGACATATTTCTTGTGTAGTCCTAAACCTTAACTCAGCTCCAGCAAACACAACTTTTTAAAAAGTAACACCATCAGCCCATCCAGAGCAGGACAAAACACAACTCATCTTTATTAGGAGACAAGCATCATTTTTCATGGGGGAAACATACTATATCCAAAAAGAACGGGGAAAGGGAGAGATAGATCGCTCAGTCTTTCCAGAGATGGAGGCAGATCTGTGTGAAAGCTGGATGGAAGAAAGCATGAGAACGAGAGTTGCTGATCGAAACAAAGGGAGAAGTTAACAAGCAGAATACTTGAACATGGCAAAGAAAAGGAATTCTGCAGTGCAAAGATATGCCAGACACCTACAGACCAAGGCAATCCAAGCTTGATTTGGAACAAAAACCCTTTCATTCAAAAGTTCACCTGCTATCCTAAAAAAAACCCTAAACTGTAGCTGCCAAATTAGAAGGAAAATTTTAGGTGTTTTACTTTACCCACTGAGATCTGTATCACATCTTCCATTTAGCATGAAGCATTTCCACGGCCAGTATCATTCCTGGAATAATATTACAATGTGCACAAAGCCATTTGTCAGCCCATAACCAAACACCAAAATTGGTTCTGACAGAACGTGCAATTGCTCACCCTGGACAACACTTGCTGTCCAAACAGATAGCGATTTTGTAGCTAAAGAGAGCAATCTTTTAATTGCTACTTTTAATCATCAATGCAGACATCTCATTAATATGAACCAAAAAGGAACTTGACCTAACATAACATACCATGTCAGAAACGAACAAAAGACCATTCCTTTCTTATCAACACCCATTTTCAATTAAAATGTCCACATTTGGATTCAGGCTCATTGCAAGAGACTTACTTTGGTGAATAACCTGGCTTTGCTCAGCTGGTCAGTCTTGGGTGAATAAAAGATCAAGGAAAATCGGTAATTTTTCCCACAGACAATACTGTATTTTGGATCTACCACAGAAAATAATTAGAAGGACCGGGTGCTAGATCCTTCTCTGAGGTACTTACACACCACTGGAGCCAATTTTGTAGGAATTTGACTCACTGCTGTTTATGGAGTGCTCAGAGATTCCCTTTTGCTCTTCCCTTTTGACCTTTTGCTTTTCTCCTCTTTGTGTTTTAAGGTAGCCCAGACTTGCTGGGCCCAGGTGTACTCAGAAGAACATTTTCAGGCATGTTCAGCATTACCAAGACCTCCAGTCCACTCCCAGTAATTCTCCGAAACAGGCCCACAAAATCCCTCCAGTGGGGTGCATTTTCCAAGAAAATAATTCGATAAGCAACAGCGTCTCTAAGTTTGGCGGAGAAAAAGAGGTCACCACATGTTTGGCAACACATCATTAACTTCCTAATTATGCACTAATGGACATCTGATATTTCAGAACCACTACTTGATGCGATTACGTTCCACTCTCCTACATTAAAGTTGTAGCAGCACTACATCATCCACCTGCTGCATTTTTTTTAAAGCCCACTTAGTTCAGAAGGAATTAATCACTTCTACCCACCACTGATACCAGGCACCAGAAATAAAACCAGTTTTAGTATTCAAAAGCAAAACAAACCCCTCCACACACCTTTGATTAGCAACCAGTCTTAGGTACCCGGAACAGGTGACTACTGAAAGATTTCTCCAGAGCCCTGAGGTAATGGATGACAAGGTTTGGGCCAAAACCCCTGCGGTTATGCCCAATTCTGCTGAATGTGTGTTAGTTTCTGGTCCACAGCAGCTTAGCCAATGCTAACAAAGCAATTCTCTCACGTTTTAGCTCAGGACTAATTGCACATGCACCTATTCTGTCAGCTGGGCTAGGAATACATGGTTTGCCACAGCAGCAGAAATTGCTGACTCTGACTTTCAGCTAAAAAAAAAAATAATAAATAAGAGCAACACCACACTTCCATTATTTTTCCTGCTAACCCAAAAGTATTTGAAGAAGCAGCTGTACTCACCACCTCACTGTTGGATTCTTTTGTCAATGTGGTGGGTGACTCCAAAGTTCTGTTACAGAGAAAGTTCCCCCTTTGGTGTCTTTAGCCAGAAAAGCCACCATTTCCCTCTTCTCTGAGCAATCACAAGAAGATTTCCCAGGCACTTGTGTCATGGACAAAACACTAGTAGATACTTTCTGGGTAATACCTGAAATATAACCTCAGCCTTTCAGACAGAACTGACCCTGTGTAGCCCAGACGTGAAAGAGCATTTATCCAAAAAAAAAAAAAAAACCCAAAAAAACCCCTAAAAAAATCCAACCACAACAAAAAACAGTCTCAAAACCAGTTTTAAACCATTTATTTTAAGAACAGCCTAGTGTAACCAAGGGAAGAATTTAGCCTCAATGAAACATAAATGGAATCCCATCAGGAAAGGCCTGTTTACATCCCAGCCCCAAAGGGCTTTTTTCAAAGCTCCTAGCATCCTCAGATGATTTCACTGCCATGATTTATATATAGCTGGGGAAGACCTTAGATGAAAATCACATGTGGAAATCTGCAGTGCTGCCAGGTGGCCTCTGGAGGGAAGAAAGTGCTGTGAAACTTCTGGAATGGTTTAAACCTCTGAGCCCCTGCAAGGCAATTTGGATTACACGATGGCCCATAGCAACATGCTGTTCCTGAGCACACAAAGCATAAATACAGCAAATCGAGTTAATAGGTTTTGTACTGCACATCTTGTTTTGTTTGCAGACAGTGCTACTAGAAACAGCTTCCAACCAGCTTTTCTTTTGTGATTGTTTTGGTCCAGCTCATGCCTATTTATGCAAATATTCGGTTTAAAGTGGCGATTGTAAAAAGCAATTGCAAGTGAGCAAGCACTGGTCAAGGACTGGAAAGGATTCCTTGAATCAGTTCCCTCCTCCACTCCAGACAATCACGTAAGAAAAGTCAGGATCAAAAGAGGCACTTAATGGTGTCTGCTTTCCCACTTTCCTCCGTAGCCTTTCATGCGACCTTCTCAAAGGATGTCCCCTCTTCCAGCTCCTACACTGAAAGAGGAAGCCCTCACCCAGGGTCTTCACTCTGGGCAATTCAGCCCGGGAGGAAGGAGTGCCACCTTCAGAGACACAGACAGCCACAGTCCCACTTTTAGGGAATAAAGTCAAGCAGATTTACCGTGGACAATCCCAACCTGATGCAGCCAGGATTCAAGACAGTACTTGGCTATCAAATGATCAAAGTGTGACTGCTCATAATCACTTACTGCATCTTCTATTTTTTTTTGTTGTCCTTCCTTCTCAGAGCAAAGCCAGGCAACCCAAAATATTTGAGCCACAAGTCGCAAATTATTTACCTCATCCCAGTCACCCTGGGGGTAGAGAAACTAGCTGGAGCTTCATCTGGGAGTGCCTCCTGCCTGCTCCAAAAAGATCTCTTGCAAACACCTCCTTCCTCAGCACCAAACACTAAAAGAGCTCTGCAAAACATGACACTGTATCCTGTACATACTTTGGGTAAATTACACAGCTTTATTTTCTTTTCTAGCTCAAAGGTAGCCAAGTGAATGATTCCATATGTTTTTCCCAGTCTGTGGTTGATTGCTTTATAACAACTTGCAGTCGTGGAGGAACTGCTCACCCCTCACATCAGCCGTCAGAGTCTGCTGCCCATATGCAATCCTGGACCCTTTCCAGTCTGCTCAAGGGGCCTGGTCCCTCTTGAAACACTCCAGAAGACCCCATTTAATGTCAGCATCTGTAAAACTTGTTCAGCTTGCAGTGAGAAAAGAAATTCGCCAAGGTGTGGTTACTGTGCTGGAGAATGAGGGGGTAGAGAAAGAACAGGAAGTCACAGTAGAGTGGAAGGAAGGCTTAAAGGGCAATTAAAGGATCACAAAATGTATCCAGCGCAATAGACCCAACACAACTCGGGTATAGACTTCGTGACAATGTACACAACTGAGAACTGTCCCAGGGCTTTTTACACATTAATTCACAGTTCACCTGGCACTCTCAGCTGTGCAGGCCAAAGCTCTACACTCCAGTAGTTCGAAAAATATCCTCTCTAGGCCTGGCAGCCAGCACTGCTCCCCGGTTTCACAGCTGCAGCTGAACGCGCCACTCATTAATGTCCATCCAGGGAATGCCAACATGCACTCAGCCTCTGGAGACCCTCCCTGCAGGGGCCAGCGGGGCCAGCAGGGCCAGGCCACCCGCTGGACAAAAGGAGAGGGAAGTTCTTCAGCTGCGAGGGGTTTAGGAAACTCACGGAACCATCTCAGCAAGCAGAAGTGTGTGAGCACTGCTGGGAGCTCTGTCAGCAAAGGGACTCATTACACACAGGATGGGGGTGGGAATTTGTGCTAGGAAGCGAGGAGCAAGACGAGTTCAATAGGAATTTGGCACATGCATCAGCTCACTTCACTGACACTGCAGCCATTTGAAAAACACATCAGCAAGCAGATCAGGGAAATTATCCAGCTGGGTTGCAGTGTCTGTTTCTCCTGAGCATTATCATCTCCAAGTCTTAATCCACAGACACTACAAGAAGACACAGGGATCTGATGTCCCATCTCCCACTAGTTACCTGGCAAGTGTAGCAAGGAGACATGGGAGATTCCCTTTTTAAATAAAAAAGGCAGTTGCTAGCACCAGCTGATGGGCATTAATGCAAAGGAGCCATCCCAGAGCTGAAATCAACCATGCCACATGTCAGCACCCCATTACTGCATTACATTATGTAAATCAACCTCTAAGAAAAACACAACTAGAAAAGAAGAAACTCTAATCTTGGCAGGCATTGTTGTGTCAAGTGCAGCCCCAGCTGCCAGCTCCATGCAGGAGTTACATCCAAGTTCCTGCAAAGCAGGCACAGGCTCTGCACTGGCTCTGCATCCACCTCTAGTGCTGCTTGATTTACTCTGCACTGCCTGCGCTGAGGGCAGGTACCTGTGGGCTGAGGCAAGGGAGAATCCAAAGCCCAATCCTTGCTTTGGAACAGCACACACTTTACCCAGCACCTAAACCTCTGCCAACCATCCCGGCCCAGCTCCACCTCCCAGGTCAGCTCCAAGTCCACCCCTGCAAACCCAGCCACGCTTTGCACTCCAAAAAGAAAATAAAGAGGAAAAAAAAAAAAATCCAGTTTGAAAGAGTTATGTAATGTTTTGTTGGGAATACTTAAGTTGCTAAGCTCCAATCTCTCCTGTTTATCTTCAGGGACTCAAACCACCCCTGCCATGTGGTTTTGCTCACTTCTTGTCTGCTCAGTCTAACCTCAAGCTTTGTTTTTAGGAATCTAGGACCCATCTAACTCATGTTCACTGTCCATCCGCAGTCCAACCTTGGTGCTTTTTGCCTCTCACTTGCTTTCTGTCTGCCCAATGCACTTCCTCTGCAATTCTGTTCTTTTCCTGCATTCAGTTGTGCCCTGCATTCAGTTGTGCCCAATCCCATTTTTTAATCACACCGCTGGCTTCATTTCAGCTACCACTCTAAATCCGAGCTTCCTGCTTCCCACTCGCATCCCCCAACAACTCATCCTCCCCCTTTACTCCCTGGCTGGCTCCCAACCAGCTTCTCTCTTTTGCTGACTCTTGTGGAAGTCTCACCTTCCACCCACACATAAAAATCTGCTTTTTCTTACGTGCCTGACCACACTCCTTCCATTTGTGTCTCTGCAGAGACATCGCTTTGGTGAGACCTTCCAAACGAACTCACCAACAAATTGGAACAAATAGCTTTTAGACCAAGCTTTGGTGATCTGATTCACCAGATCTTGCTTGCTTGGGTGTAATACCCACTGCCCTGCTCAGCTCATGAGAGCACTGAAGCAGGGATTGTGATTTCCTGTTTCACGAGGCACAGACCACACAGTCAGGGCCTAATAAACAACAGGCAACCTTTCATTTCCTTATAATTAGTTGCATCATTTGACTCATGTTACAGAGAGAAAGACACAAAAGCAATGCACAGGATTCTTGCTATCTGGGGGGAAAAAAAAAAAGGTAGATCAAATTCAAATGCAGCATCCAAGAAATGTTTAAAGAACAATAAATCTTCAAAGACAGCATCATAAGCAAAAGTAATCCTACTGTAGGGATTACATGCCCTATTCAGTCATAGAAAGGGAATTTAGAATAGAAATTTCTATCCAAATTACCTTTACATTATAGAAATGCTTGGTGGGCACAGGGGGAGGAAGGAGAGTGGAACAGAAAGGACAGAAAGTTTTCCTTTTCCTGTGCAACATGTTGTACGTTTTTATCAATACAAGATCTCAGAGTCTTTTCCCAGTGAGTGATTGCTGGTTTCACTTTTTGCAGGAAGAATTCGGGACTCCAGAGGCAGAATTAAACACAGGAAAAGAAACATAAGCAACAAAACAAACTGGAGATGCTTTCATGGTAGCAGGATAGCTGGTAAAAAGATATATAGCCAGGAATTTCTTTTTGTATGTTATGATATCAAATAGAGCATACCCTAGTCTCATCCTCGTGGAGAATGGTCATACAAGACCACATCCATCCCGTTTACGGGGGCTGCTGCTGTCCCCAGCCCCTCTAGTCAATCAGCAGCTGCCCTCTGCAAGCATCCATGCTGATTTGACAGTGGGAAAGGGCAATTCCTGCGGGATACCAGCCTTCACTTTAAGGCTTTAAATGGTCCTCTGGCTGGGAGTCAATAGATTATGATTGGTGGCCCTTACCTCCACCTTACACCTGGGTGTGCAAAGGCCTCAAAAAAGGGTGTTGGGAGGGAATGGTGCAAGAACAGCAGCAGTTGTTGTGGGAAGGGCAAGATTCACTACTCTGATATGAGCCGGATGTGTGTCACTCAAAGGGAGACTGTCTAGTTTCAGTCTGGGTGATAAAGTCTGTAGGAGATTTAATTCGAGAGTAAGGAACAAGAAAAGAAGTGCAGAGTCTCTCAGTGGAGGAAGGGTGAACATCTGGTCTGAGGCAGATGACACTTTTGGAAATGATGGCCATGCAAATCACCCGTCTGTACAAGCTCAGAACAAAGAGTGCACACAGCAGATGATCTCCAGGCTCATGCTGCCATTTAATGGGATCTGCTAAGGAACAAGAATGCCATTTTCATCTGCAGCAGATTTGTTTCATGACATGCTGGGCCTGACTGGGCTTCTCTGCTAAAGAAATGAGAAATTCCTGAAGCCAAGGACATTACGAGATGGGACGTGGTGCCTGCCAAGTCCCTCTTTCCCCAGGATGTGGAGGCTCCCAGCTCATTCTAGATCAGTCACGATGCTTTGGGCAATCTGCCATTCAGCCCCATTCAGACACCAGCCAAACATCATTACGAAGGCTACAAACTCGGCCACTCAAAGAAGTGAAAAAAATATCCATAGTACAATCAAGACTGTCATCTGCTTGGGCTTTGGTTTGTGTCCCTGTTTCAGAGTCACTTAATGAAGTGAAAGCCAGATTTAATCTCAGAGTATCCAGCAAAGTATGGGGACATGCCAGGATGGATAGAAAGGAAATCTGCTCTGTAATAGCCACAAGCAGGTGAGCCATCACATGAGGCCTCTCCAATTACACCCAAACAGTGCAGAAGCTACAGATTTAGTGGGCGCGTGTGAAAATCAAAGGGTTTGGAGAATATTGATCTGGGCACAGTCCAACACAGAGAAGACAGAGATTGGGGTGACAGGGAGAAGAGAACAAGGCTTATTTTGAAGGACAGTAATAGCTTTGGTAATCAGGAGGGATGATGTAGTACAGCAATTCCTAAATTCCTTGGGAAGGCAAGACAAACACCTCTCACCCTGGCATCAAACCACAGCTTCTTCCAGATTTCCTGTTACTGTCACTGAGACATAACAGCTGAGGATTACAGGAGAGTTAAATTGCCATTCCAAAAGCAAAACAGCACCATTTCCCATTTTAAATCTTAATTTCACATTTTAAATCTTAAATGCAAACAGAAGGACAGGCAAACAGTTGAGAACCAACCCTGAATGGAAACTTTAGGGATTTGAGAAAACCTCTGCTCTTCTCTTGCCCTTCTCAAGTCCTTGACTCAGCAGTCCTTGCTCCATGTTTTCGGGTACGGCTTTAGGGGCTGGAAAATGTACACACTAAAGAGCCTGTCAACCCCAGACCTCCCAGCCCAATTCTGCTCATGGAAAAGCTGAGTGTGGTTTGAATTAGGACTGAGTGGCAGCTGAACCAACCCTCCAAGGCTGTCAACCTTTGTCTGCTGCTCCCAACAAACTCTACGTGGGAAAATTTGACTGAGACACTTGAAGAGAGAAAAGCCAAGTTAAAGCCCCATAAGAGGTGTGAGCAAGCCCACCACCCTCACAGGAGGACCTCACCAGCTGGACTGAAACCTGCACAGGGCAAAGTCTGCAGCCTCTGCCGGCACACGATGGAGCCTCTTTCCCAGCAGACTCCCACCTCATCACTGACCAAAACAGGCAACCCAGACGGCATAACCTTTCTCCAAAATCCCTCAGCAAGCCTGCCCAAAAGCTCTCCCATGCAAGCCTTTTCTCTAAGAGAAAGCTGTTCTTTATCTAAGAAGAGCTAAGTCCACGCTGACATTTTCAATATGGGCAGAAGACGTTGTCATAGAAGTGCCTCATCAGCCATCTCCCACGAAGATTTCAGAGGTTCACCTTTGCGGCTACCATTTCCCTGTCAGATTTCATTAGCTGATAGCAATCAGTGGCTCCAGAAGCTACAATGACACACTACAGAAAGGAGGAATAAAAACAAATCATGGAAATACAGCCCCTTTAGGGCTCCAAGTCGAGTACTTAGGTTGAGGATTTGACAGGTGCTGCCCACACAAGTACAATTTGTATAACTGCTATCCAGTGGAGTAAGCACTATATATCTCAGCTGGCAGCTGGAAGTAGGGATGTAAGTCACAGAAAAGAGTTGTTTCCAAGCCAGCCATCACATAAAACTAACTCTTTCTGGAGTTTTTCACATGCATTGTTAAAGCTGAGTTGTTGCTCAAAGGTACAAAGCAGAAAACCAACACAATCAAAACAGACTTTCAGAAGAGCAAAGAAATATGCCAACAAATACACTGCACAGGGCTTCACCTTGTCAAGACTTTGGCATGCACAGACTTGAAGAAACAAAAAAAAAAAAAAAAAGAAGAAATCACCTTTTGCCACTTGCTTTAAGAAATTTCACAATCCTCTGAAAACGTACAATGAGGTAGCTTGTTTTGTCAGCGCTGATAAGCAGCTCCTGGATGGAAGACAAGGCAGCTCTCTGTTTAGCACTGCAATATTTTGTCAGGAAACCAATCAACAATATTAATGGCAAGTAAACTCATTCATTAAGGGAAAGACATTTCTGCTCACGTTCCTTGCACTGGCAGATGGCCTCCCATAGATTGCACACTTCAAGTCTAGCCCCAGAGAAAGGAACCGGGGGGAAGGTTTGTCCTTCGAAATAAATAAGCATGGTTTGATTTAACCTCGGGGGAAGGGGAAAAAATTAGATTACCCAACTAGCTCAATTGTAAGAACACACAGAAACTACACTGGCATTTGGGCTTTTTATATTTTCAGAAAATAGAACTGACTTTCTAACTAACTGTCATCCTGCCTCTGCCAAAGGTCTTCCAACTAGATCCAAACCACTGAAACTTGGAGAGAAACAAAGGTACTGTAATGAACAGAGAACATTCCCGAGTATCCAAAGCACAGTTTATTCCTCACAAGATCCCTAACAACTTCCCATGCACACAGCAGGTCATGCAAGCCAAAAATCAACTCAACAAGAAGAAAGCAAAACTTTCTTAATAGAATATTAATTTGTCTCCCTGTTCAAGTTAAGAGGGCTGAGAGACAGACAGGAGGCTAAGAAGCTTTAGGAATGCTTATTGTTCTAACTCTGACAAAAAGTTTTCATGTACTTTTTACTTATTAATTCCCTAGCTGCATTTTGATAAAGGCTCTTCTGGACAGGGATCAATTGAATTCCTAATCAAAACCATGACAAGCAGGGAAAAAAAAAAAATAAATAAATAAACCAACCCACCACTTCTGCTTCCCAGCATGAAAAATTTAGTGTAAAATCCCATGAGCTGCAGTCTAATGACATCACACTAATGGAAGAAGAGAAAACCTTCTAACAATTAAAAAGAGCCTTGCTGAGAAAACACACAGGAAATTGTCAAGCTGTCATTTGTATCTCAGCCACAGCACATGGGACGGTACTGGGGGCTACTGTGCACCCATTTGTCTCTTTAATGGGCTGCACCATAAAAACAATACGGACTGAACACTGGAGGAGGTATTTCTTTCTCTGCTCTTAAGCAGAAGGGCAACATCAGTTAAAGGATGCTGTGGTACCACCCGCTGCTGCCTTCAAGGCCTGTCCCACGTCCATGGTCCCCCTCTCCCCTCTACAACACCTGCACAATCTTGGAGCGCCTCTGAAAGCATCCGGGTTTGCCCCTTGCAAAAGACAAATAACTTTGGGTTAATACATACTCCGTTTTCTGATAACAAAATTTGCATAGACCAGAGAGCAGAATTTTTTTTTTTTTTTTTTCCCCACGTCCTGCACCTCCAGCAAAATTGCCATTGAAGGGCTGGTTCCAGCACCGTGACTGCTGACACGGGGACATGCACGGCAGGAAGAGCACAGCTTGAGTTTTAGATGCCAGGCTGAGCATTCAGCACAGAAACCTTGTTTTGGCTTTAAACCTGAGCAAATCTGATCTGGGAGTTCACTGATGGAGAATAAATATGGAAGAAACTGATTTCAAATTGTGTCTTTTGAAAGGATGAGTTGACAGGGCAAAAATAACAAATGCAATGGGTACCTGACTGCCATTGTTACATTTGTTTAAGCAGAGATTGCTGCAGTGTTCAGGAGCTGCATAAAAGACACTGCAATGTGCAATCAAGTCACAGGTCTGAAAACACACCAAGAAACATCCAGTAACTGTCACAAATGATAAGAGCTGGGCAGATAAAAGAAGTAATTACATCTTCTTTGAAACTCTATTTTGCTATTTTTAGTGCTTTAATCAAGGGCCCAATTCTTCCACCTTTCTTCACACCAAGTAATCCCTTACTCTTTAATTATTTTCACTACTATGGCTACAGGCAAACTAAGCTACAATGAAGCCAGACTTAAGGGAATCGGAACCTGGCCCAAAACAATTTGGATGAGAGACAGAGACTCTGACAAAACAGCATCATCAGTGGGTAAAAAACAAAAGCACCTCTCTGCCTCTTGGTGTGATGGACCCAGCCCAGAGCTGGAGGCTGAGGTTTGCTCACTGTGATATTTAGCCAGGGGCCTCTCTGGGGCTTTGCTAACCAGACCAAGCGAGCTGGATCGTGGTCTGCTGCAGGGAAATACAGATGGCTATTAAGGTTTGGACTGTGACCAACTCATTCACAAATGCTATCAGGCTATCAGACACCAGCCATTTCAGGGCAAATCCCAGAAGAGAGGGGTAAAAGGGAAAGTATTTCTTAAATAGTCGGGTTTTAGTATGGACTTCCACATTAAAGCCTGCCACAAGTGCCTGACTGGGGAGCAGCCCCACACATTGTTCATGCAGCACTCTGCGCTGCTTCCGTGGTCTGAATCAGGGGAGAAAGATCCAGAGCAAGACTCCTTTTAATTGCTGTGATGTGGCTACACCAGCTAAGAGCCCAGCCCTGGGGAGGAAGGTGCATGAGCAAGACCCAGACAGCCATACCTAACGAGTTTGCTTTGCTGCGGAGCCCTGCCAGCACAGCACCTGGAGGTGCCTGTCAGTGCTTTAGACAAGAATCACCATTTGTCAGCTTTTCTATTTCACCTTCAGGACTTCATTCCAGTTCCTAACTCCTCACATTCAGACACTCAGTGCAGTGCTCTGAGCCTTCCTCAGTCAGTAAGCAGCACCCACTGCCTCTTTTGGTGCCCTCTCTAAGCCCCCACTGCGTTTGCTCTGTGCTGTGTGTTCCAGGGTAAAAACAAAGCTACAAAAACCATCCAGGAAGGAACCAAAGACAGGATTAGTGTTCCACTGGTATTTGTTAGTGTAGGTTTCTGTGAAAGAAGCCAAGTTTCTCTTTCTTGTCAAGCCTTTTTCTGGAAGGGAGGACATTAATACAAAGAGAAAAAGCTCAAATGTCCTCGAGTATAGCTGCTTTAAAACAATCTAAACCAGCAAAATCATAATAGTAGTAGGCTTGCCGTAAATTACTGGGTTTCTGAACATGCTAGGGCATTGATCACAAAGTCTGCTCCCCCAGGGAGCACACAGGGATGAAGAATATCTGGGAACACCGTCTCCAGGCACTGTGCTGCTGTGCCAACAGCAGCCCTTTGCTCCAGAGAGTGCCATTTGAAAGACCATGGGGCCAAGAGAGGAGCAGTGAGGGAGAGTCCTTCACCCATTGTCAACACTTCACCAGTTGCTGTATTTAAGAGGCAGAACGTTTCCCGAAATTGAGAATAACCTTAGCCTCCCTTCCTGACTTCCATCTAACAATAACGTGCCTGGAAGTCTCTGCCTCCCTGCAGCACGATACATCTCCTCTGCAACAGCCCTCCCCAGTCCCGTCCTCTGAGAAGCACTGAAAGATTTCCCAGCTCTCCAGCCTGAGTTAGGATCCTGAGTTAGGGCTGTAAGTGCCTGAAATGCACCTTTAGTGCACAATTTCAGGAACAGACTCCAGACTTTGGAGAAATCCTGCTGTACCAGTGAGTCCAGCCCAGATAAGTCACAGTGCCTCAAGAGGATAGTGAAGTCCACATCAGAGACTACAAAACACAGGGATCCCTGAAGCTACTTGTCACACCTAAGAAGCAGAATGACACCTCTCTCTTTGTGCCAGCATCAGGACAGAGAAATGTCATCCCACTCAGGTGCCTGTGGGGCAGCCCAGGTACACGAGGGCAGGGGAAGCAGACATGATGCAATGCAGATGGGATTGCAGGCTGGCAGACTGCCACCAGTGAGGTAACGGGGAAAGATTCTGAGCAGCCCTTCCATCACACAGAACACCAGCACTGTGAAGTTACTCTTTGTTGCGGAGAGGATTTCCTGCCAAAGCCTAAAACATCAGTGACACGAGTGGGGTGCAAGGTACAGCGATGTGAATTAACTGTACAAGCAGCCCTGGTGTACAGTGACCCAAGTCAATTGAATAAGTGGTGTATTATTCCAGGCCTCATTTCCACAAGAAGCCATCTGACAGCTGTTACCTCGCAAACTGCTCTGTAAAAACAGGTGCAAAATGAGCAGAGCACGCTACGCTTCCCTTCCTTACTGAACTGGAGCGCCCAGAAAAGACGTTCACTAGGAATGATGTTTTCAGAGGGTGGGAAAGAGATGAAAACCCTTCAGTTTCTACCACAAAGCAAGGCAGTCCTGCAGTAAACCAGACTTGAAGTGGTGCATAGCTTAATTACAATCACAAATCCATAGAACGGTTTCGGTTGGAAGGGACCTTAAAGATCATCTTGTTCCAAACCCTCCCCACGGTCAGGGACAGCTCCCACTAGACCAGATTGCTGATTTGTGAGGTCTTCAAAGATCCATAGCTGGATAGGTGCTAAAAATGCAAAGAGCATTCTTTAAAAATTATAATTAAAAAACATATATTTCTAGACTTCAGAAAAGCGCTGCGAATCCAACAAAAAGTAAAGAAAATGCCAAATCCTCCATTTGGAGGAACGAGGCATAAAACACTCACTTCAGAACATAAACAAGACAATATTTCCAAACCAGCCTTTTAAAACTGCACAGAGCAAAGGCACATACATCTAGAATCTCACAAGAAAAGAGCAGCTCACCCACTCATTGTTTTGGTATTCTAAGAGGATCAAAAGGGCCATTTTGATTCTCCAAATCCCTCTCAAACACATTTCAAGCAGGCTGGATGGAAGAGAAGGAATTGTGATCAGACACATCACGATTCGGGGACATCTGAGTGCAGAAACTTGTGAGCATTTCCACTGAAGGCAAAGCAGTAATTAAATGCTTCCTATGGAAAAGAAAGGTTGTCCCTTGGACACTGCTGTCAATCTGCATTTAACAGACACAGCAGCCCTCCTGGTTCAAGCACATGAGCACTCTGGCTCTTTGCTGGAGTGACCTTAGCTGTCAGCCCAGCCTGTCCTGTTCAATATCTGCAGCTCTGCTTGGTACATTCTGTGAGCATGTGTGGGGATGAGAAGATGCAAAAAGGAAAAGCACAGTGAACAGGCAAAGCACTGGCCCCAATTAAAAAATTAAACAGGTGTCCTGAGACTGTCAGCCTGAAGATGGAGCATCTACATTTAATTAAAGGGATAAGTTTAGCAGAAAATGCCACTCCAGCTACTGTCAGAATGCATGATTAATTTGTGATAAAATACCCAGCACTGTCTAACAGAAGCAGACGGCTGGGGGACACATATTTACACAATCACTTGTTATTTCTTCAAGATATTACCAACGACCCCGAGCTTAGTGTCAGTGCATTAAAACAAAATTCTCACATCTGGTCTTTTGAAGTCTCAGACTTGCTGGAGGCTTTTCCCAAGTAGCCCCATGCAACAGCACTCCAAAGTCTGGGAAGTGGAAAGCAAACCCCCGGTGGAGGCTGCTGCCTCTCCACCAGCAGTGGGGATCTTCCCTTTCAGTCTCAGTTCATCGGTCCATCTCCTGCAGTGACACCAGGGCATGGCTCTTCCTTGAGCTCATCAGCAATGCCAGTCCTTTCCAAGTGATTCCTTAACAACCAGTTTCCCTGCCTCGACAGCGGGCGCTGCACCCGCTGCTAATCAACTCCTATTTCAATTAGTGGGTAGGGTAGGGGTTTTTTCCACATGATTGATATACTCTGCTATTGAGCTGCTGAAGAGCACAATTATTTCTCCTCACTCAAAGAGACTGTTTTGCAAACCATTTGGGTCAAAAAACATGCACAACAGCACCATGAGGTTTAACTTTTCCTGCCCATCTGATCATGTTTGAAATAAAAACTGCAAGGTCCCCACTGGCTTTCAGCTAAGTGGGAGAGTTGGGTTTGTTTCCAGTCCCTGAGGCTGGGGAGGAGGCTTCCAGGATCTCCCTGTATCTTCCCCCAGGGAGGGAATATTCTCTTTTGCTGGCTTGAGCTGCCTGAGTCCCCACCTGTGGATTCAGCCATGCTTTGTTTCCCACAGATTAGCGGGAAAGGTTTTAAGCACTGAACTAACAAGGCTCTGAGGACACATCTGTGGAACTTCTACTGAGCTGCTTCCCTGGGTCGACACTGACACACCATAATAGATACAAACGTCTCCACTCAGGGCTCTCACCATTTCACACAAGGAGTTTCACAAAGCTGATAACCATCTCTCTTCATACCAGCAGGTGAGCATGTGAGGCCCACGCTGAATGTGCCAAACTCTTCCAGAAAAGAGATTATTATTTCCCAAAGTGCACCACAGTACAACTGGCACTGAACAGGACATTATTTGAGGCATCTGACTTCTGAATTTTAGGCCTTAATTTTATTCTTGAGAAAAAAAAAAAAAAAAAGAGGAAAAAAAGCAGGAATCACCACTTTAACCTTCAGCTCTACCTGATGCCAACAATTTCTTTCTATCCCTATCCATGGCATCGGTCCTAGAATAAAACTTCTCTTTGGAGACATGGTGGAGATTATTAAGTCTTCACTGAGATAACTTTGACTGTTCTATAATACTTGGACTTCCACCCAGCAAAGCTTTTGACTTTTCTGGCATTTCTCTTAGCTGTTGATAATGGAATTTTTTATAATAAGTTCAAGCAATGTAAATAGCCTTTTATTTAAAGTAGCCCACAGCTACCAGTCAACTACCACCACCAAGGACCTAAATGAATGATATTGGAATATTACTACTTCTGCTTTCACAGAAAGAGAGAAAACGCTGCAAAGAAACCCAATCTGTAAGTCTACAATTGGGTATAGGCATAATTATTTATGATTTGTAGAGTCAAATGGCTGAACTGCTCCTCACTGCCCCTGAAGCATTGAACCAGGTCTGAGGATACAACTTGGATAACATAACTGCCTGTCCCTCCAAACTACAGCCTCCAGACCTCAGCTGCACCATGAATTTCCTTCTCAGGCCTTCATTCCCAGAAGGATCAGCTGTCAAAGGAATGTCACAAACCACCCATATCATATTTCACATCCCCACTTGGACGCTTGATTAAATTAGTCGTTATTATGCTTGATACTAAAACTTTCTGAAGGACAATACTTTGGTTTCCAAGAAGTTTCCCACCTCACACAGCGTAACTCCCATGATCTCCTGTCACAATTAACAGCACTGTGGAGTTTTACTCATGGAATTCACTTTCCTCTGCCCATGGCTCTGTGGGCACACTTTCCCTGGATCCTCTGACTGGAAGGATGGGACACAATATATCTCACAGATTCAGAACTGAAGGCCTCACCCAGATGAGGAGGAAAAAAAAGGAAACAAAAATGCAGCAGAAATAACTCATTCAAGAGGGCATCCCATAACCCCTTTGAGTTGGTGTATTTTTTGTGTTAGTATTCCATAAGGATGAAATGGACTAACTACTGCTCTCTGTCCCCTTTTCTAGCTGCTAGACTACCTCACTGCTTCCTTTTGCTCCCAAAGAAAGACGGATTTTTGCAGGCTTTCTGCAGTTCTAGCATTTTCAGTAATTAAACTTATCTCTGAGGCAATCACATTTAGGATTACTAGGTTTGCTATCTCCAGGCTAATAGGGTCAAAATGCTTAGCTGCCCTCCTGCCTGCCAGTTTATAGCACTTTGCTAATGGATCATTTCCTTCCGTGGGGATAACGCTTTGGCTATTAGGTGCTCTCCTGTTGCACAGCAATTTTAGGTGATCAGGCAGTAATAATAAGTGTTCTTGTTAGACGGGAGGCTTTATTGCCAGGTTAAAGAGTTACAAAGCAATAAGAGAAACTTTTTGCTGGCAAAACAACTTCAGTCAAAGACAAGGGATGCTTCTGCTACCGGTTCTCCAGTTTCCACCTTGCTTATGCTTAGTGTTTTGGCACACTATTACTCCAGACTGCAATACTGCTCAGCTGATTGTACTTCAATGTTCACATTTTGGAAGAATTCAAGTCCAACAGGTTTCTGTCTATTTTAGCTGCTTCCCTGACAAGCTCTATACCTGCAGCACCCTGTTTCTTGTTCTTCTTCAGCATTGTTCCCTTATTTTATGTCTCACTCTCCCCTGCCCACAGAATGCAGTGCAGCAGTCAAAGCTCTGAGCAAATGGGCACCCTGGTGTATCGAAAAGGGGAGGAAGCAAGAAAAAGAAAATGCTGCATGCAAACTATTCATTCATACAAAATGGAGCATCTATGCAAAGTGGTATCACTCAGGCCAACTTCAGACCCACAGAAGTCGCTGTTTCCTTCCACTCTTTTCTCTTCAAAGCAAGTTTCATGCCTCTGTGGACAACTGGATCAGCAGTCATATCTAATGCAATCTAGTCTCAGTGCAAAATAGAATGACAGTGGCTTATCCCCAAAATGTGTTTTTCTGGTAGGACCATTTAATATTACTCATTAGACCCTTCCAAATGAAGGACTTAAAGTGAGACGGTTTTGGAATTTTTTTCTCTAAGTTACTTCAAGGCAATTACGTTGCATGGAAAGTAATAATCACTTGTCAGGCTCTCCACTTTGCACATAGAGCCTTATTTCCATAGAGGTGAACATTTAATAGTTCACTTGAATGCTCTTATTTTAAAGAATTTGGTGCAATCAGTGTGAACCTTGCATTTCTTGTCTCTCTCTCTTTTTTTTTTTTTTTTTAAGAAATTAAGACAACCAATCTGGAATGGTTTCCATTCTCGAGAGCTAAAGAAAAGATGAATTAAAGTTAATTGGGGGTAAAATGAAGCACGTTAAAGTGTGTCTCTTGAGCTCACAAAACTGGAATATGCACAGAGAAGATCTATTCAATTATCTGTGGTAGTGAGATTTGTTTTGAGGAAACCCTTAATACTCAATTCACTTGTTCCTCTCACAGCCTCTGCCTGGGATCCCACCAGACCTCCTAGGCTGGGCCCTCTGGCTGGATCAGCCTTACAACTGGAGACAGTCAACGAAATTCAAACTTGGGCTCCATATAAAACTGTGCTGCTGGTTCTCTTCACCAGCACTTCAGAGCCCACTCCTCTGAGCAGGCTGGAGGTGAAAAGGGAGCAAAGAATGAATAGGATTTCAGAGAAAACTCAAGACCAAAGCCTTACTCAGTTATTTCCAGGGTGATTTCTGCAAGAGGAAGAATCTATCTCCAGAGGATAACTGCTATCTGAGCAATTCTAATTTATCTTGGCTAATGTCTACCAAATCTCAACTTATTTGCCACTAATCCTAAGCAGTGTGGTTACAGGCAAAGCTGTACATTTTTCCTCGGAGATGGCTGCCCTTCGGCGCTGGGTGGAACAACTGCCCCTTAGATGGCTGCACCCCAGCATCACAAATCCAGATTTAACTCTCACTGGCACTTACACCTGGGACTGGGGGTTCCTGAGCTCTACACAGGCCCTCAGCCAAACAAGGGAAGGCCAGCAGCTGCCCTGGGCTCATGGGTTAGCTCGAGCACAGCACTAAGTGGGAGCTTGACAAATTATTATTTTTCATGCCACCTAATGGCACTGTAATACAAACGAAACATGCCTCAGTCTGGTCCAGGCACGCCTTTGACTGCAGAATAGGTTTATCACACCGTGTACAATTTGCTCTGGGATCTCTCCGAGTGAAAGACAAGTCATTAACGTCCTCTAAACATCCTCAAGGAGTGGTAAGACAAAGAATAATCATGCACAGGCTCCGTTTTGAATAGGATCTTGATTTCAGCATCTTGTTTCCTATCTCCCATCAGCTTTCAGCAGGTGAGCTGATTTGCTTTCTTGGGGAGATCTGCTCGCACTGGCCAGCAACCTCAGTTGTGTTTATTTTCTGTGGGGGAGGCTGATGAAAACAACACAGCAGGTGCCTGGGAAAGGAGGGGCTGCTCTCCTGTCCAAGCTGGGCATGCTGGGCTCGCTCTGCCTGCCGGACAAGGCTGCTCTGCAACTCCCTCGCTGAACTCCCACTCACTGTGGAGGCACCAGGTGCAGGGATGTCTGGAATATGAAATCGGGTCTGAAGCAGGGAGGGAGGGACGGAGGGCAGAAGGAAGATCCGTGCCCAGCCTTTTTCACACCTTTTGATTCAGCCAGAGCTGCAGGCATCGCCTGGCTCTTCGCAGCTGCCTCCCACGGAAGCCCAGGCCATGCCCTAAATGTCAAGTCTGAACTTCTGTAGTTCTGGAGAGTTTAGATGTCAAGTGGCCCCTCCAGGCCTTGCATCCATCTGAGGTTGGCAGGACCAGCACAGAGTGCTCACAGTTCAATCACAGGCATGACTAAAGAGCAGACACTGGCAAACAGATGCTACAGCAAGAAGCCCTTTCTCTTGGAAATGCTTTTCAGCTTGGGCAAGTCTGTACCAGGACCTCTTAGCAGATTATACTATGGATAGAGAAGGATGGTCACTGCCAAAATTTTAAATATAGTGGTCAACCTCTACAAGGATGCAAAACCATTGTCCTCTGTCATTACCAGCAGCTCCTCAGGGCAAATTCTTCAGTACACAGAATCCTGCAGCTCTAAACTGCAGCCTAAACAGCTCTAAACTAAGCCTACGTGCAATAGTGAATCATGCTTTGGTTCAAGGAAATCTGCTTGCAAAAACATACCAATACTGCCCCAAGCTCATGAAGTATTGATGGAAGGTCTTAATGTATTTTTCCCCCTCAAAAAAATACTAAATATTCTTTTTTCCCTTTTTCCTTTATGCTGTTTCCTTTGATGAGTAATAAATAAAAAAGCAGTTGAAAACAGAATGTAAGTGCAAATCCCCAGATCTGAAAGGGACAAAGACTCCATCTGTCACAGAGAAATCCAAAAATCCAAGTACCAGCACAGAGCCCACCTGCCAAAAAGGTTTTATGTTTATGTTAAGTGTGGCTTTAAGGAACAGAAATGTTCTGGCAGATAAAGGCAGCCACGAGAATGACTGAGATGCACAGACAATAATTCCCTCCTTTGATTTCCTCTACTGTCACTGCTATCAGTTAGACATCTGAATGAAAAATCAGCTTAGAAACTTTGATCCCTTTAAAAACAGAAAAACAAACTGTAATCCGGAAATCCTTAGAGGAATATAGAACTTTAGCATCCCCCTACGCAGCACATTTGCTGCAACTGTGCAGAGAAGGGCTCTGGCCTCCGCACCTGCCTTGGCAGGATTGTGCCTTGGGCCAAGCAGCCCAGGGTCCAGCACGGGCAGACAGTGAAACACAAATGTCTCTGCTCCATTCTGGGCCCAATTTGACAGAGAAAGAGAGGAATTTGTTCTCCAATTCTTCTCATAAAGCACACCCACCCTCATGGCTTGCTTGCCACTTTGCATGTTTAAAACCAGCAGAATTTAGGATTGATATTTCTCAGGCAGAAATGGAGATGATTGAGTGGCCAGCTGTACCATACGAGAGGTCCCCTAAACAGTTCAGATTCCTCTATACAGGCTTGTTTTTCTCCACACTCTGTTTTGCTCCTAGTACACACAGACTCTGAAATATCCATCTGCTTCCCCAGAGCTCAGCCCTTTGCCTTCACCTCGAACACAGGAGATAACACTACACCTTTACCTTTATGTTGAATTAGAATAAAATTTTTTTGTTTCTTTGGCCAAAGGCCAAGACCCAAGTGCTGGAAAATGAAAACACAATGGGCAGTAGTGAAGGGCAGAAAGAGTAGAGATTGCAAAGGCGCAGCTCAGTAGCGGCATAATTAGATGTCCTGAGATAGTGCTTTAAAGGACTCAGAGATCTCAGCATTAACCCTTCTTGGATATGGGCACCACAGCCCCAGCACTAACACTCTACACTGGACGTAATCAACTCCAAATTGCAGAAATACCACCTACTTCAGCACAAAGGATCAGAACCTGCTACAAATCCAGAGTGCAACCCGCTCACTTGATCCCACAGACACACCAATGCCCTGGAGACTTTCCACGCTGTCCCCTTGTCATTTGGCTCCATGCTGGACACTGCCCTTCGTGCTGGACACTGCCCTCCATGCTGGACACTGCTGGGAGCTGAGCTGGGTGAGCTGACCCTCTCCAGGTGGGATGAGGCAGCAGCGTGGCTGCAGGGGAGCGAGCCAAGCTCCTTTCTGAGGCCCAGGGGCAGGAGGAAGGCACACAGCTCCCATTCCCAGCCACATCCTCCCCGCAGCTGCAAGATCTCTTCTTTTAACAGAGACTCTCTCTGGGCACCATCAGCATCCTCGTCACCATCGCGTGTTCCTCTTGCCAGGGACCTCCTGGGCTCTTTGTCTGCCAGCAGAACACACAAAATACCCGACCTTTCCAAGAAGCCTCTCATATCCATGGCCATTACAGGCAACATTCCCCTGCTGGAGCTTCCCTGTGTCCTACACAGGGAGGCAAAAGCAGCTGATTTTAGGCCCTCACATCCGAAGCAAACCTTACCCTTCTTTCCTTTCCTAGCACAGCGGTCCCTACCGAGGCCTTTTTATCCCGACAGCCCCTACTGAAATGCTACTGTATCCCCACACACAGGCCTTGGTGAGCAGCACAGCTGCCACAAACCAGCTCTCTCTTGCACTTTCAGTGCCTTTCCTCCTCACCAGGACAGGTTTGAAGTGGAATGTGCAGCCCAGAGGTTGCCCTTCAGCGGGGTCACTGGGAACAGGCCCCTGCCACAGCTCCCCTGCCCTGCAAAGGGGCACTGGCCCCCGTGTGCCACAGATGGAGAGCAGACAGATCTGGAAAACAACAGGCTTGAACACCCCTGCACCCTGACCATTAACTGTAATTGTATTCTACATCAATCACAGGAGTTTTCCCCTTAAAGGTTATTAAGTATAATTTCTGCTATGCAAATAGTTCCAGCTTCATTAATGGATTTTTTTGGTCCCTAGTAGAAGTTATTCTTTGATGAATGTCTCCAGATGTCAGTATCTGAAAAATGTATTGGGGGGAAGAAAATTCTCTCTGATGCAATGTAAAAAAGGTCCATTGGAGAGAGGGGGCTGGGGAAGATAGAAATATAATTAAAACAATTAAAATTCCTATCTCATGACCATTTACAGATGCTCCAAAGTGGCTCTAAATTAAAGGGAAATGTCACAGAACATGGATACTTCTGCCAAAAAGTAGCATTAAAAATGACAAATTCCAAACAGCCTCAAGATTCTCGTTAAATCCAAGGCTTTAACAGCTCAACCAAGGCAAGCAGAGTGGATACACAAAAAAAAACCCAACAAAACAAAAAAACAAAACAAAAAACAAAAAAACAAAAAACAACAACAACAAAAAAACAAACAAAAAAACAAACCAAAAAAAACCACCAAAAAAAAAACCCACCAAAAAAACCATGTGCAACAATCAACTGTGGAAATGAAGGAGAAGTGACCAGGGAAAAGTGATCCAGCAGAACAACAAGGCAACATGAGACCTCTGGATTTTCAGATTTATTCCCACCAGATCAAGTAGTTTTTCTACCAACTCATCTTTAATGGATTCAGAACGTCTGTTACTATGACCCTGGTTCCTGCCTTTTCCTAACCACAGATTTATTTTTTTATAAGTGTTTAAAAGCTCTGGTAATGAACAGCTTCATCTGATACCAAGATTTGCTGGATGAAGGCTCCCATGTACACACACACCCCAAGTCCCAAGCCAAGGCAGAGAGAAGACTGGGGGGCTGCATTTCCTCTGCTTTCTCTATTGTTGTTTTTCTCCCTCCTCTTCTCTTCACTCCTGGGAGAAATTTCTTTTGGAATATTTTCTCATTTATATTGTAAGAAATCTCTGCTGTTGTGCTTGGGTTGGGAGTCTTCTTTTATTTTTTTTTTAATTTTTTTTTCCAAAGGCCATCTGCCTAAACTTCTTACACTCTCTCCCATTTAGATTTACAGTGGGGAAACTCAATTAGAAGAAATACAATAAATATTTATTGAACTGGCAAAGGCAATAGCATATGCTGAACACGCTCTGTTTTCCTGGATATATTTTTTTTTCCCCCTGCATCAAGCCCTTGTTCTGTCAGAATTGTTTTCATGTTAGTATTAGTCAGTCACTCCCCATGTGTCAGTAAATGCAAAACATGCCTGCTGTGAGACAGGGAGCGCGGGTGCCACTTTGCAGCTCCTCGGGATGCGAGCTGGCACAAAGACAAAGCGCACACAAAGGATGACAGGCACCACAGCCTGCTCCTCCAAACAACAAACTGTGGCAATGAGAATACCTTGGGAACAGGGTTCAGGTGGGGAGGGGGAGGAAACACATAGGTTTCCAGAACCTAGAATGAAGCTGGAGCAGGTAGGGAAGGTTTCCTTGGCAGGAAGCAGCCCTGCAGGGCACAGCTGCTCGAGGAAAGCAACATCTGTGCGTGGGGTCAGATACTGCAACCTGGAAGCAGAGCCCGCTAAGTGGCCATCTGTAGATGCTTTGCTTATTTACAGGCGTTTCAACAGCACAGCTCATCATTACCTAATGGATGTTAACGAACTTGGCCATATTCTGCAGCTGCAAAGGAGGTGCCTTTGCATTCCTTCTCCAGCCTACAAAGAGCATTGAGTCTGGTTAACTTCACTTGCAGGGGATGGTTTGGTTGGAAGTATCCTTCTCAGGCTTAGGACTAGGCTAGACCTAACGGGGATTTGGCTCAGGCTCCCCTCTATGTGATGGCCAAACCGCACAGGATCCAATCTCCAGGGCACTTGGGTGAGCTGGCTGCTGGCACACGGAGCTTCAGGCTCTCTGCAAAGCCTGAGGACCTGGTCCAGCCCCAAGCACAGGCACTGCGAGTGCTGGAAGGACAAGCAACTCAAAATCATCCCAGGGGAATCAAGGCAGGCATCCCAAGTGAGGAGCACGGGCCTGTATGATCTGATCTCATCATACAGAAAGCCCATGGTACAGTCCAGAAATTAGCTCAGCCTTTCAGCATGCGGTGGAGTGCCCCAGCCAGACAAAATTATAGGACAGGAAATTATTGTTGACTGGATCCATCATTATTCTTTTACCATCTGTTACCTTCAGGTTAGTGTTTTTCATAGCTCACACTGCTTTTCAGCATTGCATCCAATTTTAACTGACCAGAAGCTAAAAAAAAAATAATGGTTGAGATTTTGATCAGTTCACCTTTAATTCCCAGGGAAGTTTTCTGTCATGAAAAATGCTAGAGAATCATTAATGAGCAGTTGTAGTGGAGACTTCTGTTTAATCTCCCATCCATCAGACAGCACCTTTGGCATTGCAGTGACCCCAGGCTTCCCACAACACCTGGCACTTACACAGTGCTTCACCTTCTCTAAGCATTTAATTGGCATAATAGATTAATGCTTATTGATTAGCTGACTCAGAAGGAGACCACCACATTCCGGGTTCCTGGTGCCCGTTTTTTGCAGCACATAGCCTTTAGCTGGTGGATAGGAAGAAGTGAGTTAACCTCTTAGTGCCCAGGATTTCACAGGTTTGGTGGTACAGGGAATTAGAAGGTACCAAGCGACATTCACACAAGTGCTGGAAAGGAGACTCACAGCAGTCTCTACTGACTGTTAAATAAATAACCTTAATATTAACCATCCAACATTTCTACAAATAATATCAAAGAAACAGTGTCTAGATTTTTTTTGACCTAGGATTACTAATTTCTTTTCCCTGTTCCTTTGGGAACACTGTTCCCCTCCCATCCCCTGAGCCTGACTCAGGCCCCCAGGTTCAAACACATCAAGACACCGAATTCTCCCAGTAAATAATTACAGAAGTTTTCCAAAGCTTCAAACCACTGAATAAAAACGTGCTCCTTGCCACTGGGCAGGCTGGAGCACCATCCCCATTTCTGGCAGATGCGCACATGAAAAGCAGCAAAGCTGGTGAGGTCTGGAGCACACATCCCATGAGGAGCAGCTGAGGGAGCTGGGGGTGTTTAGCCTCGAAAAGGGGAGGCTCAGGGGGTCCTTATCACTCTCTACACCTCCCTGAAAGGAGGCTGGAACCAGGTGGGGCTCAGTCTCTTCTCTCAAGTGACAGGACAAGAGGAAACGGCCTCAAGTTGTGCCAGGGAAGGTTTAGGTTGGATAATAGGAAAATGTCTCCAATGAAAGGGTTGTCAAGCACTGCAACAGGCTCCTCAAGTGGAGTCACCATCGCTGCAGAGATTTAAAAGGCAGGTGGATGTGGTGCTTAGGGTCATGGTTTAGTGGTAGAATTGGCAGTGCTGAGTTAGCAGTGGACTTAGTCCCACAGATCTTGCCCAGCCTAAATGATTCTATGAACTCTATGGCCCCTGCACAGGCACCTCCAGGAAGCAAAGGAAAGCTGTTTGAAATGTCCTGGCTTTCCTTTTTTCAACGAAACATACCAGTGTCCTCCCTTCTGGGAATGAGCTCTGTTCTTAATGGATAACCACCAGCTTAAGAGAAGGCTTAGCAAGCACAAATGCTGCCTGTAACAAAACACTTTTGGGTAGAAATAATATTCTTTAACACCTTCTTTGGCTAGGATTTAATAAGTGCAAAATCAATGTTATAATCAAACGTAATACTCATTTCCTAGAATAATCCTCTGACACAGCACTTGCTATTTCAGCTGCTTAGAAGCATTGTTCAAATAATAGAAATTCCTGATCAGTAACCCACGAGTCCAAGGCAAGTTTTTTATTGTAGCCTAAGGCAATTACTTCCCTTCATCCTAAATGTTCACAAGTGGAAAAACACTTGTAGGAATTCTTCTGTTGCCATCAACTTAAACATTGTGTTCTCCCAGCAGTGGATAAATAGTGGATGATTAAGCTGTTGATGCCCAAGCACCAACATGTTTGTGATTAAGAGTCAGACCTGTGCTCCTAAAGTCTGGTTTTAATTTTATTTTTCATATTTCAATAGGCATAAGCAGAGAGGGAATCTCAGACCGCAAGACTCAATGAGGGAATGCAGGAAAGTCCTCAGGCAACAGGGATGGGATGCTGAGAGTCCTAGGTGAGTTCTACAGGTGGAAGACATCTATCTTCAAAAGACTCACTGTAGACAAGATAGTTTTCAATAAAGAGATGAAACTGATGGAAGCTTTTCTTTCTGCTTTTCTGCCTGCTTTTGGCAGAGCAGACCTGTGTGTGCACGAAGGAGTTATGACTTGACAGCAAGCTGTAAAGCTTTCCCTCCTTATCAAGGCAGAGCAGCTGAGACAGCCTCTTCTATAGTTGGCTTTTTAATTGAAAGATTAGAAGTTCTCTTATGCAGTTTGCACGAGACACAGCATTTCAGAGAGGTGACCCAAGGTCTGGGTGTGCTGATAACTCCAGGGCTGGAATTGGCAGGTGCCAGCAGCACGGGGAGAGGGCAGGCTGGGGGCTCTCACCAGCAGGTCAGCTCACCCTGATAAAGTTTGATTGAGCACCCCCGTTTTGATCCAGTGCCCTTCAGGCTCGGTGGTGGTGCTGGGCTGCACAAAAACCCCAACAACAGAGTTGTTCCCCTTCATCTCCTGGGTGGCTTGGGCTCTCCAAAGTCAGTGCAGTAGAACCAGCTCACAAACGTGCGAAGAGAGCACAGCTTAAAGCAGCCCAGCCTGGGACTGAGCTGCTGCCTCTAGGGAGACCTTTCAAGGAGGCAGGAGCTGCATCTGCTGCTGAGAGCTGCAGTTCCTGCCTGGGGAAGGGGAGGGACTTCACTCAGGAGACAGTGGAGAGGACACATTGGCACAGCATTGGTGGGAATTTGATCGTGCACCTTGAGCTCCTATCTAGGCCATCAAATTTCACCCGTTTAACTTTACCTTTGACTCCTGTAATCCCCCAGGGAAACAGAGAACACTCCAGCACCACTGCCCAGTGGAAAAGAGCCAAGAGACAGTTTGAACATCTCCCAGCAGACGAGAGGCAGAGGAGCCTCATCCTGCTGCGTGCCCCGCTCAGCTCAGCTGCTCCTGGTACTTCACAGCTGCCCCACGTCCTGGCAGGGAACAGCTGGGGAACAGCTGGGAGGGGGATTCAGGGACACACACCCAGCCCAACACAGGTACAACATAACTTATCAGTTCTCCACATCACAGAAAACACCCCACAGCCCTCTGCAGACTTAATTCCAAACCAGCCTTTGATCACTTCCAAGATGGGGCATGCAAACATCCAGGCCATAAAATCCCAGTATCTACACGGCACCAGCAGAGGCATCTGCCAGCACCCCGGGAAACAGGAACCTACAAGGAACACCTTCACAGGAAATGGTCTCTGTCAGAATAAACAGATGCACATTGCCACTTATTGCTGCACTGCTGTACACAGCCCAAGACTTCTTTCCAGACTCAAATGGTTCATTACTGAGGAGAATAAAAAAGGGAAATTAAGAGTCACTGAGGGAGAGCACCTTGAGTGAACATCCTCTGCTTCATGTTTTAATACCTGGGAAAATAACAAAAAACCTGGCCCACCAGAGCAGCTCAGGGATCCCTGGCATCCCGCACATGAAGGCACAATTACATTAAAGACAAACTTGGTTTTCCTCAACACGTTTGAGATGAAACTCCATTAAAATGGGGGAATGTAATTTTTTTTTTTTTCAGCTGATAATCTCTTCCTGTTTTGTTTGAATCAGGCTTTAAAAAAAATAGGAAAAGGAAACTCTCCTCTCTTTAAGCCTTTCAAAACTCATCCATCACCCATCTGTCCACCTTGCACCTCATTATTTATTATTCACTACTCAACAAGCTAGCATGCCAGTTAAGATTTTCCCTGAAGAAAGCTGGCATCTAGACAGATAGCAACTGCTATCAGAATGTTTCTTTTTGATTTCTCTGCCCTCCCTCACTTCATCCCTTGTGGTGGGAATAAATATAAAACCTTTAAAGTAAATAAAACGCTTTTTAATGAACCAGCGAAAGCAAGAGGGAAAAACAAAACTAAACAGAAGTCTGTTTTCTTTAGTCAGACTTTATCAGTGCTCCATGAAATCACTCTCCTCCTGGTCCCTTTCATCCTCCCGAGTTCTCACCCATAAGAGAAAATCTGCTCTTGGACACATGCAGGCTTCTGGATGCAAGACACATCTGTTGTTCAGACCTCAGGTCCAAAGCATAACTACAGCCATGATGCTTCTTTTCCAGGCATCCCTCTAATGAGATGATTTAGTTTGGTGGCTGCTGGAAAAGCAGCTACCACAACCCAGAAGCCTCATCCCAGCTATTTGCTGCCTGAGCCAGGGCAGCCAGAGGCGGTGCCAGGGCTCGGTCCATCCCTCCAGCACCACCACCACCACCCTCCCAGGGGCACAGAGGGAGCCCAAAGGTCACTGCAAATGCAGCCTCTGTTCACCAGGGACTGCCTGCAAGCCCCCTTAACGTCAGGGGGAATTCCCAAAAGCAGGATTTTGCTTTATGACTAGAACATGCTGGCAGCTGCCAGTCAGTTTGGCTCTGCAAATCGGTATTCCAGCAAGAATTCCCCGCTCCCATCGCACTGCACCTGCCAGTGCTGTCCAGAGGCGCCTGTCCCAGCCAGTCTCCAGGTGCCAGGGCCAGCCACACACTCCTGCTGCCCTCAGGTGTCCCAACATTTGTGCTGCCTGCACGGGCAGCGCTTGGCTCTTGGGTCAACGGGCTCTGCCATGCATCTGAACCATATTCAAGGATATCCAGGCCTGGACTTGGATTCTCACCAGCCAATGCACTGAGAGATAAACACACAGCTGTAGCTTGCACCTCCTCTTCTATTTCAGGATTTGCAGAATAATTTAACAGCGGGCACCACTCCCAGGCTGAGTGTTACAGCCCCACAAGGCAGCTCCATGTAGAGCCTTGCACTGCTCCATGTTAAAACATACACCTTGGAAAGAAAATAAAACCCCAGATACCTCTGAAAATAGGGCCTTTCCCCTCCCCATTCTTCCAGACAGAGAACAACCTTGTGGCAAAGACAGAACAGGGTAAACAAAGTGCCTTCCTCTCCATGATAACACCTTCCTATTTTTGTATCTTGTATCAAATAACATCCTCCTTTATAACACTCACAGCGAGAAAATTTATCAGGAAAAACATAAGACGGAAAAGGTGAGATTTTTATTTTTTCTCCCTCTCTTATCTCAAAGTTTCCTGCCTGTCAGGGTTTCACACATTGGCTGATGTGTCTTTCATGTAATACATGAATATAATTTATGCAGGAATGTATCTGCAAGTGTGTGTGTTAGGGGCAGCTCTCTTGTTCATGCACAGGGGCACCTCTGTGAGTGGACAGCTTACAGAGAGCCTGTGTGAATAGCAGGATTTGATGATTACAGGGAAAAACTCAGTTAGTTTCTAGACTGGTGCATTCACCAAAACTTTAAAAAAAAAAAAAAAAAAGTCTGCCTTGGAGGTTTGGGTTTGTTTGTTTGTTTTTAAAAAATATCCATTCCTCCACCTCCCAAATGCCTCATTCTTCTTTTGTGTTCCAGTAACTTACACTAGTAATACAATGTCTTCATTCCCAAAATTCATTATTATCATTAAGGTTTAAAGCCCACTCAGCAGTAAACTGAGACAAGGAGTAAATGATTTCGCTCTCTGGTCACGCTGCAAGGGGGAGGGAGAACCTCTGGACACCCACAGGGGCATCCCCCACAACGGGGCACACAGAGCTGTCCCAGGCCCCGGAAAAGCAGCGCTGCACCTTCCTCAGCCCCCCTGGCTGAAGCATCCCATCACCTCTCATACCAAGCAACTGAAAATGCTTAAAAATGTGTCACACAAACACTGCTCAACTCCACACACAGCCCCAAAGTATGATGTTCTGACAGGGAAATAGTTTTTTCAAATATCTTGTCTCCAGAAACAGCAGCATAATCTAAAGTGTCGGTTATTTCATAAATACAAACTAGCAAGACTTGCAGTTTCTCCCTGGGTTGTTTTTTTTTATGAATCTGCTTTACTCCTTTAGCTGCTTACTCATTTGCACTTACCTTTTAGTCTGATCATGTAAAAGGTTTTAGAACAAGTACAAAGGAAGAATAAAACCATAATGGTTTCTCACTGCTCGAGGGCATAACTCTAATTAAAAAGAACATTCTTGCTTTTAGCACCCAGACTTCTCTTTCCAAAAATCTGAACTTTGACATTTTCAAACTGAGATTTAAAACAAGAAAATAATTCTCAGTGCCGCGATGAAGGACTGCCTGCGTTGTACAGCGGGAAAGGGGAGGGGTGAGGGAGAGGGAGGTTCAAGGCTAATAGACTTATCAGGGAATTGGAGTTAGGAAAATGCAGATTTGCTCATCAGCAAGACCCCGGCTCACGCTCACACATCAGCGCTGTGGCAGCAGCTCCATGCGGTGCTGGAGTCCTGCACCTACCTGGAGGATGTGCTGCTCAAATGAGGATGGCACAAATACACCAGCAGAGAACAGGGGGTGTTTTCTGCCACCAGAAGACCTTGCAGAAGCCCCAGGGCCAGGATCAAAGCCCCGGGGTCAGAGCTGCTCGAAGATGTCTCTGGTTATAGGGCACAGTCCCAGCTTTGCAGATCCTCAACAGCGAACTGTCGAGCTTTCCTCTTAACAAACTCTACAACTTCACAGTTTGAAAGACAGCATGGATAATGCTCTACTCCAGGTGCAAATGTATCCCTCGCACCTTCATCAACCCCTTTCTACCCCTCTTTATAGACACAGCCTTCAGCTACACGTTTAAGTCATGCAGTAAACTGGCAAATGGAAGAGAGCAGAGCGAAATGGAAACCGGCAACAAGTGCTGCTGAGTCTCGGGTGTGGCAAACCTGCACCTCTCCTGCATAGGTTTTGCTTACAGCCCCCTTTACTCTTGAGATATGTCAATTGGAAATTTTAAGAACATTTTTAAATGTGTATTTTGTAATTATCTTCTTATAATCATCTAAAAAAACCATCCACTTTGGGATTAGGACTGGTGGAAATAAGGAAAAGTGAAGAATCACAAGCTCAGAAGGCAAAAAGACAATAGGCACAAGATCAAGAGAGAAACATGAAATTTTTCAGGTTGGGGAATCAAGAATCATTGAAAACATCAATTTGGAAAGGCGCATTACAGTGACAAAATTGATAGCAATATAAAATTAACTCCTACTACTCTATTTTAACTTCAACACATTACACACCACAGTTCATTTCCTCTTGTAACAATTCAATCAAGGAGCAATTAAATCATTATCACCTCCATCCAATATTAGTATTAATTTTATTTTAAACATCAATACAGAGGAAACATTTACTAACAGCAAATAAAACCCCACATATATATGGATTTCTGCGCTGCAAATGAGTTCATCAGCTCGTGTGAACAGATGACTCAATAATTCCAATATGTAGCACAAATCCCTTCACAATGCACACGTAACTGCACCTAATGTGGCAGGGATGGAGGGGTTTAGGAGTGGGAAATGGGCACCCGCATGGGCCAGGCTACCCAGTGCAGTGTCCCTGCAGGAACGGAGATTCTCCATAACAGCATTAACCCGACTGGCAGGAGCACCGAGCTTGCAGTGCAGAGAGCTAACGAGCGCTATCAGAGCAGCACATGCTGCCCATAGAAACATTTGTACAAGGAGCATCCTTGGGGTAGGACGTGCTGGAGAACCCAGGAGCAGCTGCAGGATAATTTATTTTTGATTTGGCATCCTCATCCTGTATAATGACATTAACTAGCTTCTTGATGATTGACCAGCTTCATCCATCAGATGCTTCAAAGGAAAATACAGCCACTCTGGAAGCATTACAGATTTCTTTCCCCTTTGCCTTTTTTTTTGCCTACAGGAGAGGAAATACCTTTTTTTTCAGTCTTCATTTGCAACAGCAAAAATGCGTCTGCACATGGATGAAACCTTGCAAAGGGCTGGGCATGGACACAAGACATGTCCAGCAGCCCTACAGAACTACAGGTCCCAGACTTTGACACAGCAGTGGAGGGAAGGAGGAGATAGGGACCATCCTCTCCACCAGCACTGGGGGTTTGGCTGGCTTAGGAACGTCCATCAAACCACTGCAGAGTTTTGCAATCATTGTCCTGCTGCGGTTTAGTGTATTTGGGATTTTAACTGTGTCCAGCAGTAAATGGGTAATGGAACAGAGGCTGTGAAACTTGCCCACTGTGCCAGCACGCCGAGGATTTTTTTCAAATCATTTAAGAGTGATTTAGCTACTGGGGGATAAAAAGCCCCAAACCTCAGCTAATTATTAACTAAGATATGGCCCAGTTTCAATTATTCCACTGACTGATCTCTAAGTGATAGATTTTCAAAAGAACCTAATAACGAAAAGTGTCCAGTTCCCAATAAAACAGGATTGATACCTAGTCTGTTCAGGCTGCTTGGAAAAACCCAGTTTGAATTAATCTGTGGAGAAGCTTTGCCCTTTTGAGACGACGAGTTAGTAGAATTTACTCTTGCACTGCATAAATCTGATGAGTGCTAAATAAGATGCTCCTAAAGCATCTGTCCATATGTCTCTGTCCTGGGCAACACCATCCGTTCTAATCCAGTTCTGGACTTGGGCAACAGAAATCCCCTAATTTCCACTAACCATATGTTAGCTCTGCCATATGGAAAAGAATATGCAGTAATGAGAGTGGTGACAGAGCCAGATTTCTTCCCATATGTAATCTATAGTATGACAGGCTCTCCAGAGGAGAAAAAGCCAGGTACAGCCCGTGTATGTCCTGCAGAGAGAGTCCAAGTTGCCTAGCAAACACATTGTAAAAAACTCTCACACAGAGTCTTCAAAAGGATGAATTATCTGCATAATTATTTTATAGTTGTACCCAGATACAAAAGCTTGGTTGTCTGCCATGAGAACTAAGACTTCAAACTGCAAGCAAAAACCTGATTATTTGGTATTACTGAGAATGCCACTCTTACAGAAATTCAGCGGTGTCCTGATGGGATTTTATCAGCATTTCAGAAAAGGAAAAAAAAAGAATGTATCATTTATGAAAAAAAAAAAAAAAAAAAAAAAAAAAAACAAACAAAAAATCATGGTTATGAATTTGTGTCCTTTCAATGTTAAGATACTGCTGTCTGGCATCTTCAGACTGACAGGAGTGATGCAGGTGACACGGTGGAGACATGGTGAATATTTACCCATCTTTGCTCAACAGCACTTGGGTTTATGTCACAGGCAGGAGCCCAGTGATGGCAGAGTGCTCCCTCTCCTACCCATTTCCTCTCACACTGAAAGCTCTGCAACCAAGGCAAAAACAACCCAGAAATCCAGGGGAAAGGTTTGGCAGGTCCCCAGTTGTTCAGCTCAGCTATTCATCCCCTCTGTCTCACCTCATCAGTGGGTGGAAATGACTATTCCAGACCAAGCACAAGGCACAGCAGAGGGACAGGCCGGGATGCCACACCTCCAGTGACACACAGGGATGTGTGGCCAGGGCTGACATGGATCCTGGTGATCCTGACCTTGGATTAGCTGGGGCAGACCTCAACCACCATGCTCAGGCAGCTCTGAGGGAAATGAGAGAGGCGTAAATTATCTCCTGTGCTGGGCTAATTCCTTCCCTCCGCAAGGAAATCCACGTCTCCCAATAAAACAGAGCTTCCTCCTTCCTACCATGGTGCCTCCAGCAGATGGTCATGTGTTCCCTATTCTGAGTGCTGAAACAGCCCAGAAAGGTTATCTAATTACTGAAACAATACTTATTGGATGCACTAATGCTTCTGCAATTTTAATAGCAATATGATAGCTGGGATTTATATTATTTTCCTTTTCTGATTAATTATTTACATAGAGACAAGCATAGATTATTAAGTACGTGTGTGCTGCGCCAGGCTGGAAAGAGATTTTTTAAAAAGAAAAGGGAAGAAACAGATTCTCAACTTTTTTGGAAACAATCGTCTAAGTGCTGCAATATCCTGTGACCCAGCAATCTGAGCACAGACTTTATCCAGGACACGACAGGGAATGTTGTGACTTCCCAGTTTGCCAGCAAGCTACCAAAACACTGATCCAGGAAAGCTGTGTTTAGCTATGAGCCCAACCAAATGCCACACAGGAGTGCATGGTGCTGGGAAACATCGTGAAATTTGGGTTGTTTCGCAGTGACTGTTCAGCTGCCCTCCATGTCCCCAAGGTGCGAACTGGAATCAGGAATAACCAAGACTTCAGAGAGAGACATCTGCCACCTACCCAACCCATTTCAAAGCACATCCACAAGTTTTTCCACTAGACTGTACTCTGGTGCAAGCACACATTTCCCCTACTTTTCATTTTAAAAAACCCCAACATCTGTCTAAAATTTATCATATTTTCCTAAGATCAAGTAATTCTTGGATATTTGCCCAACATACTTTAACAGACATGTCAGATAATTATTGCTAAATGGCAACGTTGAGCCTGGCCAGCTATTCAGGTGGGATGATCTCATTTTCAATATTTCATTTAAAAAAATTCAAATTAGCCTAAGACACTCTCAAGGCTACGGATAAAATTCTGCCCTTTATAGAAATCTGAAAACCATGGCCACTGCACAACCATTCGGCTGGAAACACAAATCTCTGTTTAACATCTGTGCAAATCCCTCCACATTTGTTTATCATTCTGCATACCAAAAAGCCCTCTGCTAACTTTCTGCAAATCCAGATGTTTATATGAAATGGTGCTGTGGTGAGGTGGTAAAATTAATGAGAGGAAATTCCTAAGGAGGAAAAAGACAAATCTTTATGGTTATGTCATTAAATTAATTCGGCCTGGAAAGAAATTAATCCTATCAAGTTTTAATCAGGTGGTGTCTTTGCTTTGATTTGTGAATAACAGTTTTAATAAAAGATATTTCACAGAACAGAAGAATCTCGAGTGCAAAATGCCCCACAGCCTCCTCCTCTGACTGGAAATTTCTGGTCATTAAAAAAAAAGCCAAACCAAAAGCAGAACTGTCACTACCTACCTCATCTGCAGTAATGAAAACATGAGTGAGAGGTCAGAGGAGAGGGGGAAAAAAAAGAGAGTCCTTGGAAAAAAGGGGCTGGAAAAGAAAAAAAAATTAATTAGAGTGACTCTAAAATCCCACCACCACCTCACAGGTTAGGGGTGGAACAAAAGTAGGAGTCCATGAGCCTTAGCAGGACATGCAGTTCCTTCTCATATCGGCTTTCATGGCATCGCAGGTGGATTAAGTAATCACTTACGGCATAAATTTACCACAAAAGATGGAGGGCATTCCCCCCTTCCCCAGCAGGACCAGGCAGCTGAAGCCAATCTGGCAGCCTGATGGATCATGGAATGTGCAGTGGCAGTGCAGGGAAGGAACCCCACCTCTCCCAGTGTGATACCTCCAAGTGCCTGGAGGACAGAGAGATACAAGAGACCCCACCCAATCCCTGCCCCTGGAATGCAGATGTGCCACCCTTTCAGCTCCCAGAGGGGAACTACAGGGGCTGATAGCCCCTGTCTGCATGAACACAGCTCCAGAAGAGGAAGAGATCTGGGAACAGAAATGTGCATGTATCACACAACTCATAAAGGTCCTGGCTTCGCTGTGGAGTTATTCTACAACCACAGAAAAAGCCTTGATCCGCACCAAAGGCTGCAGAAACATGGACCAAGAATGAACCTCATCTTCTCCAAGACCTAGAGGGAAATCAGCCAGTCTGGGAAAGGAGCAAGAAAGGGGCAGATTTATGTATCTGGGAACTGCAAGTAACAGTCTTGGTACCTTCACAGCCTTGGGTGCTGGGGAAGGTGACACACACCAAAGGGAAAGCAGAAATACTCGTGGATGGAAAGCAGAAATACTTGTGGATGGAAAGCAGAAACCTTCCTGAATGGGTCCAAGTGGTGTTTGCAGTTGTGCTGCAGCAGCATCTCCCTTGTGCCAGCCAGCCCTGCTCCCTTGGCCACGGAGGGCTCTCCTGGAACAGGATGGGCTGGGAGCAAGCTCCTCTCTGCCTGCAAGGAGAAAAGGCAGATCCAGACAGAACTCCTGCCCCCGCTATTTTCTGGTGAGGACTTCACAATAGAGTAAATCTCAGGTAGCACTGAGCCCTGCTGTGCGGGGAAAAGCTGAGTGTGACTGAGAAACCCTTCCATCACGCTGTCACAGAAAGCAAGTTCCCTGGGGCTTGAAGGAAGGCTGTGCCTTAAACGATTTGCTCTTTAATGGGCTTTTTCTTTGCAATCAGCATGTGAACTTTGAAAAACTACCGGTTTGGTTTCCAGGGTGTGTAGTTCCTGAGCCCACAGAACCCACGCAGTTCCCTGTTCCCCCCCGGCGCACGAGCCGCCTGATTGGCAATCCTGCCGAAAGAGCCTCCCTGCAATTTCTACATTATGTATTGTATTTAAAATAATGTGCTTCTGATTTTAAAAAGAGTTTTTAAAAATATACCATTGGAACATCACCTTGCTAAAAGCTAAAAAGATGCATTTGTAGTAACAGAAATACGAGGGGAAAAGTCTGGAACAGGGCAATTTGGTGCACATGAGCATTGCAGACACAGAGTCAGACGGGTTCCTCTGAAACCAGAGGGATTCAGTGTAGGAATGAAAGACCCATCGGGGCCTGTGGGAGTGGAGGATCAGGCCTGGCTTTGTTCTTAGCCCTCTCCAGAGAGGACAGGAGAGAAGGGAGTTGCTGAGGAGGACCTTGCCCAGCTGATTGCAGGGCAGTGCTGAATGTTCTCCAGTGCAATGCACACACTGCAGCAGGAACTGGGGGCTCGGCAAGACCCAACTCCAGCCGGAGAAAAGGGCTGCAGCTGGGTGTGATGTGCAGGAAGGAGACTTCTCATCGTGTGTGTCATCCCTGCCCAAAGGCCCCTCAGAGCCTGCTCTCCGTGACCAGCCATGATTCAGGCTCCACATGCCTAGGACAGGACAGATGTTGTCCCCAAGGTCGCACGTGGAGTCTCCAGGGCACCAGAGCACTGAGCCAAGTCGCCATCTGGCACCTTTACAGGCAGACCAACACTCTTCCCCTTGTGCCCTGCAGTCTCCCACAGCCATTCCTTCCCGGCCTCTTTCTCCCAGGGCCCAGTTGCCATCAGTATTTCTCATCCTTTAGGAGAGATGCAGAGGACTAAGGCTGAGCAGCAGCCTCTAACCCCTTCTCCTGAAACAAGCTTAGTCTTTGTTGCACTGTATTTACTTCTGTTTTCCAAGGCTGGGGAAAAGCAAACAATGTAGAAAACCTTTAATTTCACATTTTTTCCCAGCTGGTAAAAATGATAGCTGGATATGCACACATCAGTATAATCGTCTCCTAAACAAATGGCACAATGACAAACCGAGGGGGCGGGGAGAGGGGGAGCAGAGCACAAGCTGGTGTTTTCAATTTAGAAAGTATGCATTATTTACACTGCCATTATTCCACTCAATTTGAGTTCACGCTTTAGTCCTAATTTCAGTATAATCAAAGTCAATGAATATTTAATCAGCATTGCTTCCAGAAATTGAGTAATGCCATTAACATAATGTCCCCAGGACTTCAGTGCCGATTTTCCTCAAAAGCATGGGACTTCCGCTCTTCCTGCCCTTCCCCCCACCACTTTAACCAGTTGAGGCTCTCATCCCCACCTTGGCTGGGCTCAGCAAGGTGGGACCTGTCCAAAATGCAGTGAATGGGACAAACACTCCCCAAAAGCAGAGCTGTGTCCCCACTGATGCTGATCCAGCCCCAGCATAGACAATAAAAGTAGAGCATTTCCCTTCAATATGGCTCAGTAGGGGAAAGCACCATAATAGCAATAATCCGTTTGCACTTCTGGAGCACCTTCCAACGGAGGGGCTCGAGTCATTCTGCAGACATTAATTAAAGCCTCCCACTCCCCTGCAAGGAGGACACTTATTTGTGCGATAGCTAATCTACAGATAGGGAAATCGGAGCATGATGAGGTTAAGTGCCTGGTTTACAGCCGCCCAGGAATGCAGCAGCATTTGGGCACAAGTTTGGAGCTCTGACTGGCTCCAAGCTTCCTTCTCTAACCAACAGACTGTGCTGCTTCACTAAAATGAGATCAAGAAAAGCAGCAGTACCTATGAATATTTATGAACAATACAAAATTACAGCATAAAAAATTGTACAGACATTTCAGAGCTGCTAAGTGATGGCTCCAGAGCTGTATCTCTCTGTGCACAGAGCATTCAGCAGTCAGGGCACACATGCCCCCTCCAGTGAGGCTGCATCTAATCTATCATCTTTTCTAACATGACTATCACTGTAATATCTCAGCAATGCCTTCAGCCGAGGACCTATCACAGCCTTCCATCTATCTGAGCTGGTTTATAAAGCTTTTCTCCGTGGTGCTGGAAAATCTGTGGGGCATATGTTTTAAAATACTGGATAAATTCCCCACTTTCCCTTCTGTAAGTCTAGATAGAGCTTTAATGCAACCTTTATCAGTAATGAACAATCTCTTGTTCTCCCATAAAATTAGAATTAATCCTTTTTTATGTTAATAAGGAAGGAGCAAAGTTCAATTTTGTTCACACAACACACACAGTTGAGAAGTCTGAGGTTATATATAAGAGACTACTTTGAAAGTTATTCTAACATGATTTTTTCGAGGGTTTTGAAAGTTTGGGATCATCACACTGTCATAAACTCTTCCATGACCAATTTCTTATTTCATATGAGTTTACTGGTCCCCTGTTTGCAAATCTGTCCATTGTTCTCAGCAGGCTCCTGCATGGCCCAGGCACACCTCAGTGCAGGTGTTCTCTTCAGTAGTGGCATTGAAGATCATTTCACAGCTGCTGGAGATTTCCAGGTTGCACAGGTGCATGTGGTTTATGGAAAACTTCAGTCTCCACTTGTGAGAGTGGCCTTCAGAAATACTTTTTAAAAATGTTTGCAAAGTTGTTCAATCTCCAAACCAGTAATACAAATATGTGCTTATTTTGCTGAATTAGATCATGGTTGTGACCAGCTCAAGCATGGTCCTGCTGGTCTGGCCATGTGTTCAGGCTGAGATTAGCAAGGATAAAGTAGCATCTGACAGATTTACACTCCAGCTCCATGTCATTACCCTGATGCAGGTAAATAAGAGTTTATAATAATTCAAAAAGCCTCATTCTTGACTCAAGAGCTTGCTCTTGGAGATGGAATGGAGGAAATAAATGGTGCAGATGGAACAGCGATGGAGGAGTAAAGCCTGTGCCTGCAGAGGGAATGAGGGAATGTTGAGCAGGAGTGGAGAGATATTTGTTGTAGTCTGGAGAAAGGCAGAAAGACTTGCTCAGCTCAGAAGCTCAAGTCAGCAGCAAAGAATAACTTGTACATGTCACTTTGGCATCAACCAGCACAGAATGAAAGCCCCCCTATAATCTCAAGGAAAGCATTTCTACAAACCCAGGTGGCATTTTTCCAACCTCTCTTGTCCTTAATAACAAATATTTTGAAGCCAGAAGATTAATGGTTCTGTGGAAGTGACATATTCTCCTGTCTCTTGAATGAAGTTGTCTCAGCCGTGCTCCACCAACACCCTGTGACACCTCCTGCTTATCCCAATGGCTTTAAACATCAGCCTTAGCAAACACCACCACCATCCTGGCTGAGGGGCAGTAAACCTGGCACCAGCTGTCTTCCAGCAGCAGCAGGAATGAAACACGGAGGTTCTGCCCTGGAAAATCCCAGTTTCACCGACTCTGAATGGAAACCAGTGACTCTGACAACATCTAGAGATGCTTCCCTTGAAAGGAGAGCAAAGCAGTCTCACACGTGTCTGGTCTGCAGCTCACCAACATGCATGGAAGGGCAATCAGCTCTCACAGTGCTGCTGGGAAGGCTTTCCACAGCCCAGCTCCTGACAGGCAGAGCAAGAGTTAAGCTGGAGGGTGGGGGAGAAGCCGGAGGGTTGCCATAACATATCATCAGTGGGACTATTAATAGGGTTCAGGTTATAACTTATTCATGAACTTCTGCACTTTTCACTCATACAGCGTGGCAGGGTAACTCGGGAACACTTATGAATGACACTACTAATGCACCAAAGAGGAAGGAAACACAGTTCTGCTGCTGTTGCACATTAAACCCGTATATTGCTCTTCAAGACCACGGCAGATCAGTCAGGCAGACACGGATACTACTGTTAAAAGATCGGCCCTCAGTGCATCACTGCCCCGCTGGGTCTGGGGTGCCTTTGGCAGGTGCACAGCGCATTAAATCTTTTCATCTTGGCTCCACTTGCACAACTTGCTGTATGATTCCAGTTTCAGCAAACACTTATGAGCACTGTCAGACTCAACAGACAGCACCTCTCTCCACAGGCATGGTGGCCCAGTGCCAGCCCGAAGGCGTTTGCAAACCCAGTGGAATTCGGAGCAATGGCCTTCCTTAAAAAAGCCACAATACAACCCACAGTAAACTGATGTTAATCAAATGGGCCAAAGCAAAGAGTACAGAAAGCTTCACACCCTGGACAAATCAGCTCCGTGGCTTTTGAAGTTCACCTCCACGGTTGTGAATGGCCTCAAGGGCAGATGAGAAAAACCACTGGCACCAGAAGGTTCTGGCTGCGGACCAGGCAGCCCCTACAACATGAAAACGGAGCTTGCAGAAACGTGAAGACCCAAATTCCCACTGCTATATCAGTTCCCGAAAGAGACTTCTACTATGGCACAAATAATTTAGGATTTAATAGATATGGCAAAGGTGTGTGCCAGTAGCAAGGCTGAGGAAAGAATCCAGCTATCCCTAAGGACTAAGTTTATTCCTCTCACCTATGCCCTTGGCAAGAGATTTAGCACTTGTCACTGGTCACTGTTTTATCTCCAGTGTCTTAATTGTCTTCCTGCTAGTTAGGGCTCATTGTACGTTGTATTGATTGTTGTTTCCCCACTAATTGACTGTGTGGTTGTTGGCTGCTTTAATTGCCATCCTGAAAGGCACTGCGAAGTGTCCTACATCAACATTAGTGATGGTAAGAAAACCAGAGTGGAGCAAGGAATTTCTGTGTTAATACACCGGGGAAACAGAGAGGTCTTGGGATGCTCTCAGCCCATTTAATCCCCAGGATCAGCCAACTCATCCTAACCTTGTGCATCAAATAGTAAAGCCTTCACATTTATATGCTGGATTCAAGTTGTGGTTTTGACCCATATTCGGGTTCAGTATCAACTCAGATGATGGAGGTACAGAGCCTACAGCACATCCTTTCCAACACACACGTGCTTCCCAGCTCCTCCTCCAGTTATCTCGGTCTGATCCAAGACACAGAGGTCAATGGGTATTTTCTTTAGACTTCCACAGACCTTTTGGTCCAGATCTTAAAACATTTAATGCTTCTCACGGACCTAAGGAGGCAGACAAAGGACCAAGGGAGATTTTTCAAGTCATCTACTTCCTACTAAATAACTCAGCCATGTTAGAGCCTTTGAAAGTTTGACAAAGCACTCACAAGCATTTTTAGACAGTTGAATTGCTTTACCTGGCTCAGTCCTCCAGCCCCCATATTAGCAAACACTGTCTGCATATGCCAACCCAAACTCTTAATCCACATACACGGGACAGGATGAGTCAGTCCTGCAACACATTTCACTGTTCCGGAGATGACAGAAGGTTATGAGAAGAAAGATTAATTAAAGACCTAGACAAGGCAAAAAACCCAGCGTTTTTTCAAAAAGCATTTAGCAGTGGAAGGCACTGGGCATTATTCGAGGCTTATTGAATTCATGCTGGCTTTCTCTTTTCTGGAATAACATCACTGCTGCAATTGTTTCCAGGCCTTTTCTTAAAAGAATCCCAGTTCTAATTGAATCCTATTGAGCAGCAGTCAGAAGGCACCAAGGGAGGAATTCCACTCATTTTAGCAAAATGGCCAAACAGTGGTGGGTTTGACAAAACCAAAAGACAGGATGCCTTTTGCCTGGTTTTGAAGGGTAACTCTGACTGCAGCTACCCCCAAGAATGCAACATCCAGGACCATGCTTATTTTCCTATTAAGGTAACAAAAGTGCTTGCCTTAGTCTTGTGTAAAAATGAAAATATTTTTGTAAAGGTGATAAATGGTTCTATTGGTGCCTGATGCTTCCTGGTTTGTTTTTTTTTTTTCCCTATTCTGTTTTCCTTTTTCCTCCCAGGCAAGAAAAAATACCCCCCTACCTGTGCAAATGTTCATGAGGGAACAGTTAAAGGTTTTTTTTTTTCACATGGCTTTTCAGCCAGTCGATACAGGAGGTTACATTTCAGCTGATGAGAATATGTTATGAAAACTTGTGTTTGCTATTCCTACATATCCTGACCTCCCTGCTATTCCTTCTCACCTCTTCTAGATGTAAGAAAAGCAACACAAAAAGAGGAATCCTCCCTTCAACACTTGAAATCTATCCCCCAGCCTTCTCCAAATCACTTGAGTAGTTCTTACAGTAAATGAGGAGCTAAGGGAGGCTGTGAGTTATCCTGCCACATTTACAGGCCTTTCTTTAATTTCAGGACACTGCTCTTGAACTTTAATGGGATGATTAGTAGTGTGCAGCAGCAGCAAGAGGAGGAGCACAGCTGAAGCAAGGAAAGCCTAGGGATGCAATCCCATCCATCTTCAGATGCCACAGCCCCAACAATGTCTGCTGTGAGCACCAATTCATTAGCCCGGTGCAATCTCTTCAGTAACAGCCCCAACCTGTCCCCGATGCCTCCACAAAGCAGCTTCAAACCCTTACAAGTCAGCGCAGAACCATTTTTGTCAGGCTTCATTGTTTCCCAGCATTACCCTTATCAACCTTTAGGCACAGCAAAAGGGTTGTTTATTTGCTTAAGCACCTGCTTTGGATTGAGGTGATGTGTGGAAGAGGGAGGGACACCTCTCAGCAGTGCTGGCCTGGCCTGGCCTGGCCTGGCCTGTCCCAGGCAGCTGGCAGGGCAACAGGTCCATCAGCCCAAGGGAGCTCTGTCTCGTGACCTGAGGAAGTGCCAGGTTTAGTTGGGCTTTTCTCAGAGAAGGAGGTTCTGTTTGGATGGAGGAGTTTCTGTCTCCATGGGTCCTGCTGCTCTGTGCAGATGTTCTGTTTGGCTTCACTTTTTGCTCTTTTATCTGCAAACAGACCACCTCAGTAAGCAACTCCCTCTCCTTCAGAGCTCTGCATTTATGTGTATCCAGGGTTAACACTGTAGCCAAACTGTCTTTAATTTCTCCTAACACTTGACAAACTGACAATTCCTTGGTTGTCTCTCTGCCACCTCTTTTATGAAGCTGTCCGTGTTGCTCCCACGCTACTTTGGATCAACTTGTATGTGAAAGTGGATTCACACTCAGCAGCTTCATAAAGAGTAATACACATACACACACACACACACACACAAACCAACCCAATGTAGATCCAATTCTAGGGAGCCGATGGCTACTTGAGGGACAGTTCACTTCATAAATGAGACTATATGAAATACCCTCCTTAGAAGAGAGGGCTACCCAGTATTTCTGCAGCTTTGTCCAGTGCTCAGCTATTCTGAAATATTTCCATCCTCTGACAGTTTAAAGAAGACCAGTTTCTCTGTCTGAATGCCTTTAATTCTCACCTTCCTCCCTATTCTTCCCATGTCTTCTAGTTCAGTCTCATCACCTACTGGAAATCCCACAGGGAGAAACAAGAAATGAGTATTCTCCTTTAGCCATGGTTTTCATGCCGTGTCCTGTATGTGGTGCTTGTCAGCTTTATTGAACTGCAAACTTCTTGCTGGAACCTGATCTGATGGTCCACATTATTTCCTAGCTCTGCCTTGTTGTAGGAACACAAACAGAGGAGGTGGCAGAGGTTCTTAAAACAAGACAGGGAACAGAGACAATCTCCAAGAGTTTTATATCCTCATTTTTGAGGTGCCTGACAAAAGTTTGCAAGCACATTCTGCCTGTGAACAGCACACTACCCACCACGTGTGAGGGTGCCAAAAAATCAAGCTTGGAACACACACAGGGGAAGGACTGAGCTGAAAACAAGCCAATTCGGTATCTATCTGCTCACAACAACCAACAAGCACATAAATGAGCCTTGCACTCTTCTTTCCTCATCTTCACTCTGTGGCCACTCTCCAAAGAGAAGGCGGTGTGATGAGCCAGGGGAAGGCAAAGCAAAACACCCCGGTTTCAAGATCTCATTAACTGGGAAGCTAATAAGTGCACTGAAGCTTTCATTCCTCAAGCTGAAACAGGAAAAGTTAAGAGGAGGAAAAAAAAAGATACTTCCAAAGTGTCAGAATTTTTTGCTTCTCGTCTTTAACGGTGCCTCCGTGCATTTTTAATAGCTGATCCTGCACAAGAGACCCTCGGGAGCAAGGTTTAGGGAGCCAGAACTTCAACTGGAGTGCTTACATCCGCATTTCAGAACCCAAAGCGTTTCCACAGAAAATAAGATGATTGGAAACCTGCATGAAGTCTCTCCCCCACATAATCTAGAAGCTTATTACCTAATTTTTGACTCTAGAGCCATTAAGGTTTAGTGACTCCATGCCTTCAATCTCATCTCCTAACATCTTCGTCTGGGCCAAAAATCTTCCTTCGTTCTCCTGCCCCAACCTCCTCAGAAGTTCACCCTTCATCTCTGCAATGGAGGGGAGGAAGACAAGGAGTCAAGGCGCGCTTTTGTACAGCAGCTAGAGGGGGTCAGAGATTTAAATTTACCCAGAGGACAGATATTACAAAAAAAAAATTAAAAGCCCCACCCAGAAACAAGAAGGGAGATTCAAGGTTTTGTCTTTCTTTCAAAACAAGGACTAAGTCAAACGTCTGTGACCGTGACCACAGGATCCTTCCACCTTGAGAAAAACAAATCACCTGAACACGATGGTAAAGCTTTACACAGCTTAAAGTTAGCAAAACGGTCTTCCTTTTACACAAAAGGAAAAGTAACCCTAAGGAAACTAGAAGCCAGATTAATTTTTTAAGTCATCCACTATTAAATAGAAACAGGGCAGAATCAATGGCTTCTGCTGAAATTCAGCAAAACTTCCTTGGCATTTTGGAACATCTCTTTTAATCTCCACTGGGGGTGATCTTTTTCTCTTTCAAACTAAAATTTTTCTTTTTTTGAAGAATTGATGATCAAAGGCCATAATTCCTCACTTACTACATGTTTATTCACTTCCAGCTTCTTAAGATCAATGTACTTATGTCTAAAAATAATCACAAGTGCTACTAAAAGCGCAAATAAATTCTAAGTAGCCTAGCAAAGCAATGCTCCTAAACAATAGACAGTGTTCAGAAGCAATTCTATGACAACAGATGTGATAAAGAATAAACCATTGCTTGTACTGTCTTAGACTTCAGATCACTACACAGAGTTACTCAAATGCTCTGCACGAGTCCCTGGGATATGCATGATCCCAGGGATCCCATTTTCAGAAGGTCTCTTCACTCCAGGTTCTTTGGAAGCACTTAGCCAAAGGTAAGAAGAACTTGTCATTTGTCTAAACTGGAGCCTAGTAGGTTTTGTTTATTTTTGTTTGTTACAAGTGCCTCTGCTACTTAGAAATCTGATATTTACCTTGGAGCTCAGGCCAGCACCCCTCAGTTTCAAGGAGAAAGAAGAGTTGGGGTACCCTTCAAACCATGCTCTAGAGATACCAGGCTGGATTATTAGGGTTTGTTTTTTTTGTTTTTGTTTTTTGTTTTTGTTTTTGGTTTTTTTGGGTTTTTTTTTTGTTTTTTGTTTTTTTCTTTCCTGCTGCAGTGGATCTGCATTTATTNTTTTTTTTTTTTTTTTTTGCTGTTGTTGTTGTTTGGTTGGTTTTTTTATTTGGTTGGGTTTGGGGGGTTTTTTGGTTTTGTTTTTTTTGTTTGTTTGTTTGTTTGTTTTGGTTTGGTTTTTTTGTTTGTTTTGTGTTTTTTGTGGGGTATTTTTGTTTGTTTAGTTGGGTTTTTTGTTTTTTTTTCCCCAGTTAGTGTTTAAACATTTTCAACCTGATGTGGAAAGAAGCATTTTTAAGATGCTTGAATTCCTTTCCTTTTCTTGAGGGAAACTAAAGACACCTAAACACACCCATGAAATTTTGGGTCCGGTCATCTGCCTTTAGTGAGCTGTAAAAACCTTTGGCATAAAGACGCTGATCACACAACAAGGCAGTGCCAGAGGGCAAACTGAAACTCTTAAACATCTCTGGAAAACAGTGAGAAAAATGGAGAGCCCCAGATCATCCCAGCCTCTCGCCCAGCCTGCCAGGAGCATGCTTGGGATTGTTTTACTGCCAGCCCTGGAATTGCCCAAGCAATGACATCATCACTGCCATGGAAACCCAGTAGTTTTGTCCCAGGGAACTGAAACCTGGTGCCTGGAAAGCAACAGTGAGAGCTCGAGTTCCCATTCCAGAGTTCCCATTCCAAAAGCAACATGTGCCTCTGGCTCAGCTCCCTGCCCCGGAGAGCCTCCTCTGCTCTGTCCTGGGGCCACAAAGGTCACTGCTGGAGGGGGAGTCTCAGGCTGTTCCCCTTAAGCCAGATGCGTGTCTGAAGCTTAAGGAAAGTTTTGCTTTCTCTTGTGCTTTTTCTCATTTTCACTTTGGGTCACTTCCCTTTCAAGCAGCAGACGAGGCAAGAGGATTCACCCTGGCTGATAGAGTCAGCTGCTGACAATACATTACACTTAAAATTCCTTTTAATATTCTGCTTAGACACACTGTAAGAGAAGAATGGATATCCCGAATAATTAAAATATGTTTAATTTGCATGGAGCTCAGGGCATTGTTCTGACATCAAACATCACTGTCAGCCATATGTGGAATTTCAACTGCCAAGTGCTTCATTTATGTGAAAATTAGCTTAAGTGTACAAAGAATGAAAAATTTATGATTATTTCACATTTTAATAAATGCAGTGCTATGCATTAATTTAGATTTCTAAAACAATTTTGACAGTGACAAGGGAATCCTTCACAGACTAAGTGCTGTAGCGTGCTGCGTTTCACATGTCCTGCGGAATTATGTGGTGGAGTGTTAAGGCAGTTAGATTTTTATGTTTTTAAACAAAGATATTATATGACTATATCACTTAAAATACCACTTCACTCTTCCCCCTGTGCTCCCATGAGACAGCACAGAACCCATCAATAGCTTTCAGACAGATCGGCATCTCACATTACACAGAAATGTTTGCAGTGAGAAAAAAAAGTGCATATATTACATTGTTCAATCTAACAGGCACTGGCAACTTTCCCCAGACTTTTGTTGTACAGGAAAATCACTGGGGTGGTGACAGGATCTTCCACAAGGTGCTAAGATCTGGCACCAGCGCATTATTTTTGATGAGCATCTTCTGTTTCTCATAGTAAAGCACAATGCTGCACCACCTCTCACTCCTTACAGGCCATGGGGGATTTCTCCAGGCCTAAATGGGAATTCCACAAAGTGTTTGGGTCTGGGGTACCCCAGACTAAGAGAGGAAACTGTGGCAACACCTCACCAACTGCACCTTCTCTTGGTGTAACCAGAGCTCCCCTTCAAATGGCACTTTTCATATGATGAGCAGCTTTGCATTTGGCATGGCAACGTGAATAAAGCACTTCTGCAAACATGGAATCATGGAATCACAGACTAGCTTGGGTTGGAAGGGACCTTTAAAGGTCATCTGGTCCAACCCCCTGCAATGAGCAGGGACATCTTCAACAAATGTCTGCAATTCTGAACAACCCCCACGACTCAAAATATAAATGACACAAAAAACCAGAGAGGATTTTAGCCACTGTCAGCCCACGTAAGTCTGACTTTTGTGCTTTGTAAGATCTGGCATTTACAGACATGTTAAACACAGTACACTCCCCTCTCTGCATGTATTGCACGCTCAAAATCTACATTAAAAGAAGGTTATTAACACCATCCTGCAAGAGTTCACAAAAGAGACCAAAACCAACTTCATTCTGCCATTTCCTAAGGTGGGGCTCTTTGAACAAAGCTCTTTGGTGTATTTCCATTTCCTCTTTTCTTTCTTTCTTTTTTTTTTTAAATAAAAAAGCAAACTTATAAAAATGGAAATTCTATCACATAGCCTCACCTTGAGCACAGATGAATTATAAACAGGGTTTGATCCTTCAGATCCACCTAGAGCTCTCAGCATGTGAGCTTATCTAGTAACCAAAAGCAGCAAAAAGCCTTCATCCTATCTGAGAATCAGCTCTGAAAGGAGATGAGATCAGACACATGCTTTGCTATTGGCTTTCATGGCTGTTTCCTGACAGCAAAATAGTACTAAGAATAAAGCACCTTAAGACCCATTCCAGCTGCTTTAAACAGGTATGATCTGGCAGGCACAGCTACTTCAGCAAACCCTGAGTCGTGAGTCAAATCCCCACTTCATGCCCTGGTTACTTCTGGCCTGCGTTGTCAGAAAAAAGATCTCAGTCCTCATTTCAATAACACCAAGAGCAGGACTAACCTCTGCTAGGACAGGAGCAAACTTTTGCTCTGTGTCTCTTTGGCATAAGAAAGCTTGGCCTTGGCTGGGGTTGAGCCACTCAGAAAATCTGCTTGCTGGGTATTGAAGAAACAACGGTTGTACAAGTTTATATCGCATTTTGCAGGTGCACAACAAGCATGGGCTTCACACTGGACACAGATACCTCGTCACTTACATAATCACTTCAAGTGGGATTTCAGGAGTATTCTGCTCTAGTCGTATTGCGTTTCCACCACAAATTGAAGATAATTTTAAGCACTGATTTAAATAGAGACATTTATGAGCCTTAATATTTCTCCAACACTTTTTACTAAGCTTTTGTGCAGTCTGTAAGTCAGATGAGAGTGGTATTTGCATATTTGTAAAATAGCACGTGGATCATTTTTGTCGGGAGAACACAACTGAAAACTGCCATCAGAAATTAAAGGAAAATCTAGAAGACGTATGCATTTAAAAGCAGATGAGGGGCTGATCCTTTATTTGGCTATCAATTTGTGTAGAATACAACTTCCTGAATTTACTGGGGGAAAAATTTCTTGTGATTCAAGGACCACAGTGGGATGTTTCAGCCAGATGAAATTGAGATCATTCTGGTGTTAAATATTTGCCGGAGGAGGTTAGGCCTTCAACCTAATACCAGCAGACTGCCCCAAGGAATTGTTCCTAACTGCAGAATATTTTGTCAAAAGCACTATCATCACATGCAATTTTCAAACCAGTAACACTAAACCAGAGGACTGCAGCTGGGAGAAAGGAACAGGCAGTGAAAAGGCTGCAAAAAACAGAAGGAAAAGGGAGCTTGCAGCAGCCAGGAGACCAAGGCAGCAGCAAAGGGGGACACCTTCTGTTTATATCAGTAGTGACCAAACCTGAACTTTCCCTGCCCATTTTGCAGCACCAAGGCAAGACAGCCACAAACAATCCTGCCTCCATGGTTTGGGCAGTTTGAAGCGGGTGCAGGGTGGGTAGCAGTAATGAAACATCCTCTGAAGAGGTTGCAGAGGCAGGGGGAGGCGATGGATCTGAAGATGGCAATGGGCTGAGGAGGCAGAAGGGGCGTAACAGGATCAGGACAGACTGAAACTTCACAAGTGAAACTCTTATTGTGAATGAACATGTTGAGAACTTGACAGTGACCTGTCAAGTGCCAAAACAGGGATTGTCTCTTCCCCCCATCACACGGCTCCAGAGCAATAAAAATATTAGAGGTTCTGTGCAAACAAGGCTGCTGAATGATAACGCTCGTATTGTGGGTCAGGGTTTCTGCACTAGCCCGAGGCCATAGTCCAAGGAGATTTAAGAAGACAAAAACCATTAGATGTAAACTCCTCAGAAGCAATAAAAAAGCAGCCATGACTCAGGCTGGTCACCACGTTTTCAGTGAGCATACACATGCCCAAAAATATATATGTATTACATATATCTACAGTTACAAATGTACCACAGGCACAATACCTGGAGGAACCCAGGGTGGCTGCAGAACCCAGTGATACAGAACACTCAGCCAAGCCCTACACAAAATCATCAAGCCTGGAAAAGTCCTCCAAGATCATCAACTCCAACCTTCAACTGAAAACCACCGCGCACAGAGGCCCGGCATCAGCAAGGTTGTCTGGACACCTCCTACATGCCAGTCTCCACACCAGAGACAAGCAGAGGCACACACAGCACAGCTAAACCGTGTTTACCACCTGGCAGATGAGCTAAAACCTATTTAAGTTTCCACCCAGGGTCTGCGCCACTCCCAGCACGTCCCCTTTCTGTGTGTGTGCAAACAGTACCGTGTTTGCTCCGGGGGAATCCCTGGGGGCACGGAGCCCTGGGGCTCCTGCAGCAGTGACAAAGTTGGGCTTGTGCCCCTAATCCTCCAAGCAGGAGGCAGAGGATAAACTCAGTCACTGGAAAACGGATGTTGAACGCATCCTTCCCACACCTCCTGCCAGCTGCTTGCAGCAGGGCTGGCGTGGGATTTGCAGCCAGCTGCTAACCTCAGTGGGAGGCGCAGTGCCACCAGAGCAGGTAGATGGAACAGGGGGAATCTGTCAAGGACTTCAGAGAAACAAAAAGAAAAAAAAAAAAGGAAAGAATTAAATAGAAAAAGGGGTTGAGGGATAATTACAAAACAAGTATTTTTAATGGTTGCTGGCAGAAACCCCAACCCTTGTATTTAAATGGCTTTTTTAATTAAAAAACAGCAGGCTATGAATGCTAATCTCTCTGAGCAGAAAGCTCCTGATGGTTTGCCTGTTTCCAAAAGACTAAATCAATCAGCAAGAAGGCTTACCCCATCTTGGGAACAGGCATTTCAGAAGGCCCTCAACTTTCAGAGTCTACGTGTGCTGCACTCCTGAACACACAGGGCAAGGTGTAAACTAACACCAAGACTGCAACATTCACAAAACACATCCAATAGTGCTTTAACTTTTTTTTTTTTTTTCCCCTAGATCTGATCTGTCTTTCCTTGTTACTTCAGAATGGGGTTTTTTTCTAGCTAAAAATATCAGTGGAGGCCTGCCAGGCTAAAATGTGCAGTTTGAGTCCCTAAGTGTTTGGGTAGGGAATATTCCAATTGCTCCACATTTTTGCCTATGTAAACTATTTAACTTGCAAATCAGAAAGCAATGTTGTATGACACACTTGGGTTTTTCTTGGAATCTCAGCAGACAAGCAGAGAAAAAACACCAGCATATAACCAGCAGAGAGAGTGAGAGGAGAAGAGAAAAAGAGAGAGAAAAAGAGAGGGAGAGAAGGATGTCAACCATGTAGTACAAAAATAAATTGTTAGCAATTTTTTATGAACTGAGTTTTCCCAAATGTAAAGCAATTTAACAATTTTGTGCCATTGCAATTCACAGGATCTGTGGGTAGAGGGATTTTAAAGGAAAATCCAGCCCCATTCTATTCTGTGTCAAGAATTATGTGTCATTTTGTTTCTTTCCCACATTTTATATTTGTATAAAGTGTTAGAGAAAGGAAACCTCACCAGGGAAGGCCACCAGCAGGAAATAGCATAAGAAAATCCTGGTGCTGCAGAGCAGTGGAAGGCTCCCTAACCTGGCACTGACATGAAAAAAACAAACAGGCAAAACTTTGACTCCTCACCACAGTTGATCTTGGAGTTTTGCCTGTGCACATTTATTTAATCAAACCCTAATCCGGGCAAAAGAGGGGTGGTGGTGACAAGAGAGGGGCAAGAACACAGGGAAAGTTGTCTGCAAATGAGTCTCTTGCTTTTCTGGGAGAATCCATTTCCTTCAACCCCTTGCAAAGCTGAAGTCATCATTAAACAAATGCCAGATTAACTGGGTTGGAGCATCCTTTTCCATCCAGCAAGCTCCTGTATCTGTGTCCAGAGGGGCCTGTCCACCCTGATGCACCTGGGGAAGTGCTGATGGTGTCCAGTGGCACTTGGGGCTGTGGACACAGGGACAAAGGACATGCCCTGGGTCTGTGGCTCAGCCCAGCTCTGCCTCTGCTGGGCTCAGGGCTCGCAGGTCTCCCTGTGCTGCCTCTCAGGCTCAGCATCAGGAGCTGGATGCCCACAGGAGGCCGCTGGAAGGGGAATTCTCAGAGACCAGAGTCGAGGAGCAGCAGCACTGAAGGGCTGTGCTTCACATTTACTCAGGACACTCTCAGAATCCATGGAAGTAAAATGCAACAATCAGCCCTGTCTGTGGGGACACTCCTCCTCCTCTTCCTCCTCGCTTTCACCACTCTCCTCTCCCTTGCCTGGGATGTGCTCCCTGCAGTCACCTCTTTGCCCAGGGATGGATCAACTCCAGCCTATGACTGAGTTAGGTTCTCCTGGTTCCTTGTCCTCCAGAGCCGCGTCCCCAGCATGTGGCTCATGGGAGAAAATGTGGCAGAAGAGCCAGGAGACTCCCTCCTTGCCAAGGAGAACTTGAGCTGTGCCCTGCCCACCCTCTCTTCACCACTCTTTCCATTCTCCAGTTTCAGGGCAGCCTCTGAGCCATCAGTGCTGAGCAGCAAGGAGCAATTCTCAGCCTTCTCTGAAAGCACAAGAACCCCCCCTGACACATCCAAACGCTTCCCTCCCATCTCCAAACTCCTGGTCTTTCCCAGCAGCACCAGGCAGCAGAGCTGGTGCTATGCCATTCTCCTGGCCTCTGCTCCTTGTCCCCACACAGCAATATCATTCCTTCCTCCTCTGTCACTGTGTCAGCTGCAGGCAAAAAAAAAAAAAAAAACAAAACAACTCCAAATATTATGTATATGCACTTAAGTTAACCTGGTCTGCTGATCTCACGAAGGACAGAGATGCTCCAGAAACATTTTGTGTCAAGTTGCTACAGTGAAAGAGGAGATAAATCGGACCACCAGTGATGTGCACATCTTTTCCGGCATCCGGCTGCATCAGGAGCCAGGGCTTCTGTAAGGTTCCTTCAAAGGCAGGGGGAGTTTGCTCTCCACCAGGGCTGTCACTGAGACAAGTGACAAGCGAAAAGCCTCAAAGATATCACCACTCACTCTGCATGACCACACTTGATGCGCCCGGATGCTTTGTACAGCTCATGTCATAACTTTGAGGCGCCCTGTAAGACTCAGTGATAAAAGCAGCTTTGCAGAGGTGCTGTTCAAATTACTGCCTGGGTGCCCTTTTCTTAAATCAGGCTAAAGCTTTCACCAGGATCAAGGTAGGGAACAGCTCCAAGGAATTTCTCTGCAAATTCATTTTGCAGGATGCTGATTTCTCATTATGAGAGAACACAAATCCATTTGACGAGAAATGTTCTCTTTCCATTCTCATTTTGTTTCACAACCTATGGCCCAAACCTCAGGTGAATTTTCAAATAAGCCAGCGCTCGTCCTTGCAAGGGAACCTCTGCAGGAGACAAACACGGGGAGCACGTTGGCATCTTTCGTGTTATTGCCCAGTGCAGCAAGAGAGCACAGGAGCACCTTGACAAAAGTGATGTGTGCCCCTCATTCTGCTTGCAAAGAAACCAAAAAGATTTCGCAGATTTCTGTGAATTGTGCCCCGCAAGCCTTGCCAAGTTTTTCTTTTACCCCCTGTCTCAGATGGGTGAACCCGAGGGATGGCTGACGGGAAAGCAGGCCCGTGGGAAGTCCCAGAGTGCTCTGGGAGCTAGATCAAATGAAATCTCCTGTACTTCAAGAACTAGACCACTCTGTGCTCCAAAACCAACAAATTGGTGTTTCATGCAGTAATGGCTGACTTTATGCGTTTTGCATTCAAGTGTCACACTGACACTTGCCGTTCTTGGCACTGAGGAGCTAAATTTATCACTGTCTTCTTTAATGTGCCCTAGGAAAGACGGAATTAGAGATGTCCTCCTGCCCGGGTTGCAGCGGCTTCCCGTTGTTAATCCAGCCACGGAACAGCCACACCGGGAATCCCTTCCAGTTTGATTTGCTCTTCCCATTGAACAGCAGCGTGAGGATCAAACGAGCCCGAGCAGCTTGCTGTCCACCTGCTTCTCAAGTGCAGCGAAGCAGAAGAAAACTACTCTGACAATTTGAAAGGGGGCTACAACCAATTTAGAAGGAAATGATTGCACACAGTCCAAGCCGGTGCCTGGGATGGCGTCACGGAGCAATCCTTCATCACTTAACGTGCTGGGGCTGTCACTCTGCTGATTTCAAATGAGTTTAGGTAAACCAGTTCCACAGCCATGATTCACTTTAAAACACTTCCACTCTAGGGCATCATTCTGCATCGCTGGTACCTTTATACTTTCAAAGAGTATTTCTACCATGCTTTTTATTTCTTGGGACAGACTTATATAGATAAAATATGGCAAATACGACCCCTTTGATGACCAAAAATCTTATTTCCTCTTGAGAAACTATACAAGCTCTGGGTATGGATGTAACCATCAATTTTTTTAACCATACCTAGACCTGGTTCTCCCCCTATAACAGATCTATGCTAGTTAGGTGTGGAGTAAACACAACTGGGAGCTATACTTAGCTAAGACTGATCCTTAAACATCTGGATTTTCAGATGAGAGTTACATTTTTGTTTGGTTCAACACTGTTGACCTTAACATCACTTGCTGTCATGGGGCTGCATTAGCTATTCATTGACTTTCAGACCCAAACTACAGTTCAATGTTTTCTTCGATGTTTCAGAAAGAAGCTTGGTTGTAGCATTTCATCCTGAAGTCTCTAATGCCATCCACAATTAATTTCTTTGCCAAGAATCAATTCAGTCCATGTCCCTCTGTGCTCCAGGAGACTGCAGGGACTGTCAGAGCAAACCTCACAGGACACTGCTGGAGAAATCCCAGGAAGCCAGCAGAAAGCCAAGCTGAACTCCACTGCTTTTGGGACAGCATAAACACCACAGTGGAGAAAGCTGCTACAAAACAACTAAAAAGATCCCAAACAAGGAAAAAAAAACACACAAGCAAACAAAACATGAGCATATACTCACAGGGAAGCCTCGGTGAGGGAAACAGCCTGATGCCTGTGGGTGCTTTGGGTTAATAATGGTCAAAGAACATGACAGAAAGGATCAGCAGGAAGAGCAGAGAGCTCCCTGCTTTAACAGCTCTGTGGCTGCAGGCTGTATAGCCACAAGTTACATGGCTAGAAACCTCAACCACTTCTGCAAGAAAACATCACAGGTAAAGCCCATCCCTAGATTATCTTCCACTTTCCATATCCCATAAAGGAAATTTTGTTTGAAACTTAAATGACTGTGTTTTTCCAGGTGCTTACCCTTGCTTCTGAAGAGAGAAGCACCAAAAGGCTGCAGAAATAACGACTGATACAGGTGGGCTTTTTTCCCCACAGAATTTAAAAAGCAGAAGGAACCGTTGGACTGCATTGTCCAGCTTGTAAGAAAGGCCCTTCCTCCCATTAGGTTGCTACACACACATTTTATCTTCTCAGTGCTTCTCAAGGCATTAGGCTAATTATCACCTCGTTAGGGCCCCAAGTCTTACTTTTGAGTTGGAGAATGAAGTCTAACTCCATTGTGGTGCAGCCCCCCTGCCTAATAAACACCAGCAAGGTTGGCAACAGGAGTATCTTCAACGTTTTTGGTGACCATTGTTCCCAAGGTGAAGCAATTTGTATGTATTATCCTTTAGCCTGGCTTCTGGAAATTTAATTAATAGAAGTCCATCTTCACCTTTTATCTGCAATATTGTACATTTCCCTGCACGGGGTCAGGGCATGAATTTCGCCTCACTGAAACCAGATGTGCTCCATGGTCTCCCAGTCACTCCCTTTTTCACGGGGACACGTCCCGGCAGCTCCCTCCCCTCTGGTGCCTTTCAGAAGCTCTGGCTGCAGCTGCAGAGCTCACTCTGTGCTTCACTAACATCAAACTAGGCTTTCAATGACATAATTACAGGCCTATATTAAAATGTTATATTTAAATGATCTTATTCTTCATCAGCAAAGGATATCCCTAACCAAAAGCAATTCTTCTGTATCATTTATTGTATTTAAGATAATTTAATTCATGCTGGAAGGCAGCAAATGAATAAATTCCATAGCACTTTATTTAAATATTTTTTAACAAATCTTGAAAGATGTTTTCATTTAGCTGAAAGCAGACTAATAGCAATTTTTTCCTCTACCACAATAAAAAAATATGGGTTTCTTTTTATTGCACTTGTTAAAATAAATGGCATTTTTAATAAAGACTGTCCCCATAACAACATATATGATTTGATCACATTATGAAATAAATGTCATGTGAGATTATACATTTCAAAGCAGACAGTTTATGTTCCTTTAGTTATTAAATTCAATCAGTTTTACTTTTTTTTTTTTTTTCCTGAAGGCAGGTATGGTTTTGATTAAAATGTGACCCCAAAAGCAGAATAATTTTAGTGAGAGTGCATTTTCATTTTTGAAGGTTTATCTACCTTCCCATAGGAACTTAGAATAAAAAAAAAAAAATAAATAAAATATGGCTTTCAATGGCAGAATTAAAATTTGGTTTTCTTTGACTGACATTTTTATTCCCAAGAAGACCATGGTACAGCACAGTGCCGAGTGGAAAACTTCAAGCTCACTGACTACATAATGTGTTTTTAGCCCATGAAATGGGTCTCATATTACAAACAGCCTGAAGAGTCTCCCAGTACCCATCTCCCTCGCACAGAAACCCAAAGCCAGCCCAGAGCCACAGCCTGTGCCATCAGAGCAGGACACTGCCTGTGACAGAGAACCATGCTGCCCACAGGGACAGGACCTGCAGGGAATTTTGATTTCCTCCAGGAACTACCCGGAAAGTATCAGAGGTGGACGTGGGAGTGCAGGGCACCAACCAGAGGCAGAGGTGCCTCACAGGACCCTGGCTCCATACAGGCTGGCATTTACTCCACAGGCACTGGATTGCTCTCTGACCGATGGCAAATCTCTGCTCCTGTCCCTGCTTCTCCACCTCCTGCCCACCACAACCCCACCAGCACTCCCTGTTTGCTGAGGGATGGGACTGAAGCTCAAGTTCCTCCTTGTGGGAAGCCCACAAGTCAGAAGCTGGTCCAATTCTCAGACAGAAGTTGGATACTTGAGTGCTCTGGCCTTTCCTCCTTGCACAGGCTGCCTCTAGCACCTATTTCATACCATACATCCATGGTCAACACGGTGGAACACCTGGCTGGAAAACAGGATAGGAAAACAGCCTATTTTCAGTCTGTCCAGAATTTTCATTGCTGACTTCTGGGTCTTTTTCCTCGTTTAGAAATGCAGAAATCACAGCACTTAGGAAAGGAAGGTTTAATGGTGCCCCTGAGGTCTCACTCACAACACCAAAGACACAGAAGCTGCATCTGCCAGCCCCAGGGTGTGACTATCACTGCTTGCTCTTCAGACACTGAATTTCTCTTAGGTGTCTTTCTAAAACCTTCCATCCTTTTCAGACACTTCAGCTACACAACTGCCTCATTTCAACAAACGAAGCTCCTGTTAAAAATCACTGACAACACGGGTGTTGGCTTAATAAAGAAATTACTTTTAATCTAAACATCACCATCTGTCAGGCCCTGAAAAGGCAAAACAAGAAAAAAAAACTGTGCAGTGATGCACAGCCATGGAGTAACATTTGAAAGCTCACATCCCAGCTCTCACCAAGCATGAACGCTGAATATTAAACAAACACCTGAAGCTACATGTGCCACCACCTAAAACTATCACTTCATTTTCTGTTCCGTGCTGTGACTTACGGGAAACATCGCAGGCGCCGCCATCTGTGTCGCCTTTAATTATCCATGGGGAGAGCACACACGATATCTCACAGCTCGTCCAGGAATCACCACCAGGGCAGGGCATGTGTCCCAGGAGCTCGTCCTGTGCCCAGGGTCAGGGCCACGGGTGGCCCCCCACCAGGAAGCACAGCAGGAGGGGAGAGGGGAGATGAGGCTCCGTGCCTGACCCCTGCAGCTGCCCCAGGACCTGCTGAGGGCTGAGGGTGACACGGATCCAACAGCCTGGCCTAGGGCCTGGCCCCTGCTCAGCTGTTGGAGGCAGAGCTGTGTGAGGATAAAGAGGGGAGGATGCAGGTCAGGATGCAGAGCCAAATTCTCTTTATCAGCGAACACAAAGCACAGAGGAAGAGCAGTTTTATGTGATACTGTCAGGAATTCTACTGGAGAAAAGTGTCTGATGACTGACTCTTGTTGAGGCTGGATGATGGGAATTGGTGGAAATAGGAGGAAAGTCAGCCTGATAGACTTCCCCATCATTCCCAGCAGCTCTGAGCAAAAATAATCCCGGGATTAAATGATTCTACCAGCAGCTGAGCTCTAAGGCAGCTTGATCTGTGCTTGCTGTACCTCCCTGTGCCCCTCCAGCAATCCCAACTGCTCTGTGACACTTCCATAAAACTGGGCCTTCTCCGTATTATTCCTTAATCCCTCATCTCCTTCCCACACTGACGTGGGCTGTCAGAGGAGCAGCAGGGTCTGCTCACCCCATCCCACCACCCAGGGGCAGCTGGGGCAGGAGGGAAGGGGCTGGCAAAGAGGCAGGAACAGCCCTGGCAGCCACCACTGGCTGTGAGTAAACCCAGAGTGAACAGCGCTGTCAGATGTTTTACAGACACTTAACTGATCTCCCAATATCCTGTTAAATCTCCACGGAAAAGCTCAGTAAACCCTTCTGCCTGTGAGCTGGAAGTGACAGTGTTCTGCAATTAAAAATGCCTGGAAATGGCACTCCACTCCCCTGCACAAATAATCCAGACTATGAGCAAATAAACAAAATAAAATTGCCTTCTCGGAAGCAGCTGTGGGGCATCTGGAATAAAGGTGCTCGGGAAAACCAAGCAGAAAGCAACGCCCCAGCCTTGCTCCTCTTGGCAGTTCCTACCCCACTGCCTGTCTCCTGTTTTCTGGAGCAAACTCTCCTGCTTATCCCTTGTGGAGAATTTGTACAGGACTGCTCTGAAAAGGTAACAAAATGCAAAAAAATGCACCTTTACCTGCCAGCATCCCTCTGCTCACACGGGTTGCTCGCTGTGCTGGCGATGGCAGAAATAAAGCCAATTAAAACCAAACTTCAGAAGTCAATCAAATGTTTTGCCCTTCATCCCTTTGTTGTGAAGGAACACTGCATGTTCTCCTCGAGTTACCTCCCCAAGCAACAATCCCATTTACTTTTTGACCTCTGTAAATTAAAACAAGTTTGGAGCTCTCTTGGTTCAGAGCTGCGACTCCATTTACTTGTGAAATTGTTTATTCAAGCAATTCCCACTCTGTAGCATCAAAGTTTGTTGTTAATAGTTGCAGACCACTAATCTACACGATGAATATAACAAAGCTTGTGGAAGAATCCCAAATGGACGGGCATGATAAGAGATGGGAGAAAGAGGCTGGCAGAGCTCCAGGTACACGATATTTTTGTGCCTGACCTCTTTAATTACTTAAACACCAAACTGACTGGCAGATGAGCTTCAGAGCTACTCCAGTGACTAGCAAGGACTTTCATTTCTGTTGAAAAAAATGAGGCTTAATTTTTATTCCACAGTACAAAGGTACGTCCATCCAGAACAATTCACCACAGCACAAAGAGGAAATTATTTTAAAATGAAAAAAAAAAAAAAAAAAAGGAGCTTCGCAGCACAGCAAATGTACACATATACCCCTCCTGAGTGTCACTGCCAGAGAAATATCCCATTGCTAACAGGAGATTAGGGGTTGTATTGCCACCTCAAGGTCTCAGCTGCAGGAAACTGAGGATGAGGACTCTGAGATGATGCTCTGGCTGCTTGTTGCAGCCCCTTATCCTAAGGGACCATCATGGAGGCCATGTCTGCAGCCACTTTTCCTGGCCCTGGGGAAACCCATGGCAATGATGTCTGGATAAAAGTTTATTGGTAAATGAAAGTTCTACCATTTCAAAGGTTAGGTTCTTGTTTTGTGTTGGTGGGTTGGGTTTTTTTCAATTTTTTTTTTTTTTTTAATTTGAAAACATCTGCAACACATCAAAGCAAAAGCAGCAAAATACAACACTTTAATTTTTTCTGATTTCATCTGGTGGCTACGTAAAATCAGATATCTATCTGCAGCTGAACTTAGCATCAAGCTGGAGAGATCCTGACCTCTGCAACTTCTCCCTAAGCAGCTGGGGTTTTGCCTTTCCTCTCCCCGCTCACCAGGAGCCTGTCTCCATCCACCACATCTTGGTGTGGTCTATCATTGAGAAGTTTTAACATTCCTCAATGATTTTCACCAAATATCCGTAACTCCCTTCACCCTGCAATTGGAAACTGGAGAGGGAAAGAAGATTTTTCAGCTGCAACCTGTCTCGAATCATGACGCCAAGACAGACCCCTTCACTAGCTTTTGTGCCGTATCCCCTCAATCAAAATTAGCGATATCTGTACCAGAAATTCACATTTTGGAAGTAACAAAAATTAACAAACCACAGTGTAATCCTATCTTGTACTTCACGATTGAAAAGGTTTAGCAAGAGTGAATTAAATGTCACAATGTACAAAAAGTTATGATTATCACGCACATTTACTGAAGAAAAACATTCAAATGACTGAGCTAATGTTACCCTGTTAAAAGGCAAGAAAATCACAGGAGTTTCTAAAGCAGAGCTCCCTCCCAAAATCAGTGAAAGCTGCCTGGTTCAACATTACTGATTTGGGTGAACAACTTGGTTTTGACTGATGCTCATCATTTTTTTCACCACAAAATAGAGTTGTTGCTGACCCTCCAGGCTGAACTGGCAAAATAATTCTTTATTGAAGTCTCATCAATCCAGAAAGTATCAAGGCCTGAGCCTGAAATTTCATTCTCAACCTGAGATATGCAAGAAAACTCTACTGCTGGTGAGAGATCTGCAAAATGGATTAGGAAGAATTTTGCTTTTGGTTTGATGTTCAAATTAGATTACTAATTCACAGAGTCCTTTTACTGTTTAATAAATTCAGATGAAAAGGAAAGATACAAATTCTCACAGTTCTCTTGCTACTTAATACATTCAGATGAAAAGGAAAGATAGAGCATAATCAACACGTGTTAATTTATGCAGATCTTTCCCTAGCTCCATGTTTTAAAATGTCTTTTTTAGATAAAAGGCCAATAATACTCAGCATTTTTCATCTTCAAAGTGCTTTGAAAATATTAACCAGCGAATCGGCGCAGAACAACCATCAGGGTCCATAAAGATTAGCATCCCTGTTTAAAGAGCAATTCCAGGCAGGAACGTTACGGGATTTCCTCACTAACCAGAAGTCTATGCCAAGGACAGGTGCTAATTAACAAATTCATAACTTGAGGTGCAGCACTTAGATCCCAGCCCGTGCTCTAAGTCATCCACCAGCACATGTGATGCGTGTGCTAAATCTCGATAACGCTGCACTACTCAAAGCTTGAAAGATGCAAAAAATGGGCATCTTGTAGAAAAAAGGTGCATGGGGAGAAGGGGCTGTTTCAGCAGGGCATCGCTGTGTTCAGGAGCAGTGCTGTGAGGTAGGAGAGGCTGTCACAAAGTGGGAGCTCAAGGCAGCTCTTGCTCTGGATCCAGCAGCTCACAGGGGGCTGCTGGCTGCTCCTTGGAGCTGTTCACACCCTGCTGCCGCACTTTGTGGGGATGAGGCCCGGGAAGGGCACCCCACACTGCCCTGAGCACAGGGATCCCACAGCACACACACATGGAGCCCTGGATCAGCCCAGCTTGGCCTCACAGCCCTCGCGGAGCAGCCAGCGCAGCCAGAGCACAGCTGATAAGCAGATCCAGATCTCCTGCTCAGTGCCAAGGGTTATGTGAACAGATGCCTGTCTCTCACACAGGGCACAAACACACTGCAGCCAGGAGTTCCAGCAGTTTCTTTACAAGGGAAGAACACTTTCTAGCTCTCCCACCAGCTTCTTTGTGGTGCCGTGGCTCAACCTAAGCTACGCCACTGGAAAAACTTTCACTGAGAACAGTTTCAACACTTCTCCTTTCAAGTTCATTGTTTCCTTCCCTGTTCATTATTTTCTTTCTGTACAATAAAGGTACTTTCCTGAAGATCATCAGTAAGGAAACAGAGGCATGGGTGCACTAAGATTGGTGTGCACTGGATTCACTTCAGCTGCTAAGGACAGGGAGTGTGAGAACAGGGAATGTCCCACAGAAAGGCAAAATAACAGAGACACGGCAGAACAGGCCAATGTGGAAATCAATACAGAGGGATTGATGCAAGGACGTAAGACACAGCTGTAGAGAAGCCTTCTTTTTGTGTCTTTTTATTTCCTTTTCCTTTTAAAAATGGACAGCACAGGGGAAAGCGCGAATCTCTGTGCGGAAAAAAAGCAAAAGTGAAAACATTCCGAGGCTGTAAGGGGGTCATGTGCAGCATCAAATCTTGCTATAACATCAGCGCACCGAGGGCTCTGCGAATTCATGCGGTGCCTGGTTTTTTTTAGACGCAGGGTGTTGTTGTGAGCTGTTTTGGGGAGTGCCCCCGGCAGCAGCAGATCTGTAATGGCACTTTCTCCAGTCATTCATAACAAGGCTCAGTTATGCAAGGGCAGACACCAGCATCGCGATGGGCTGCGGGCCAGGAGGTGAAATGCCACAGCAATGTTCTAGCCCTGGGCCTCTAAGACAAACATCAGAGTGAGAAAGACGAGTTCGCCGGAGTTCAGAGCTCAGCAAGGCCGGCCCGGCCTGCCCATCCCCACAGAATCAAACGCTGGGGTCACGCCTGCGCTCTCAAAGCCTCTCAAACTCTTGGGAGAGCTCCGAGAGCGGGGCCAGCGCTGGAACCGGTGCCGAGGGCTTTGATCCCAAATAACCCCGGCCCTTCCCGACAGAGGAGCCTCCTTCCTCTGCCTCCTGGGCCATGCCTCAGCAGCAGATGCAAAACCTCTGCAGCAACAGCAGCTCTGTCAGGAGGTGTTTTCGCAGCCCCCAGCACACCAGGATCCCGGATAAAGGATGTGGATCTCTTCTGTCACAGAGCTCCACCCCACAGCCACACCTTCACACCCCCAGCCTTTCCGACAGAAGGAAGCCAGGCACCAGGCCCAAGCACAGGGGTTCTGAAAGAGCTCAGGACTCAATCAAAGGCTGAATGCCATGTGTCAGCACTATTTGTAGTTAGAACTGTTTCTCACTAGGTCTCTGAGACTAAAATGCTCACCTGTTGCAAAGAAAACAAGGCCCACCATCAAATATTTAAATACTTTCTGAATACAGTGCCTGGCTTACAACACACTTTATCAAAGGTCTGGGCTATCAAAAGAAGGTTGTATACTCCATGGAAAAAGTAATATCCGCTTTAGCTTTCAAATATTTTGGCTTTTTTTATTAAAAATTTGTACAACAAAAGCCCTGTGCTGTTGTCATATACAAAAGAGATAACAAATGGCATATACAAAGCAGATAAAAAATGCTAAGAAGTGGAAATCTGTCAGCTATTATTATCAAAAGGCCACACAGAGAATGAAAGGCAAGAAAAGTTTCTCCTATGTATGAGGGGACAGCCATTCCTACAGAACTGTGCAGGACAGAGGTGTTATCCCAGCTGCTGTCTGGGAAAATAACACCAGAGCCAGCACAGTGTCGAGGAAAGAGTCGATAACAGCCACAGCCAATAACAGGGGAGCCCCTAAGCCCCACATCAGGCAAATCTACACCAACTCACAGCACCAGAGTGAAAACTTCCACCCTGACAGATGTGACCAGCAGCAGGGCAAAGCTGGGAGGCACAGAGCAGCCACAGCTCCCTTCCTCCTCCGCTCCCTTCCTGCTCCCAGATCCAGCCACAGCTGAGCGGTGCCGACCCCAGAGAGGCAAAGCTGGGCAGCACCTCCCCTCTTTGGAGGCATGTCCTGACTTCCACAAGTTTCCTTTGGCTCTGTGAGCTCTAAACTGGTGCACAAACTTTGAATAGTTCACTGATTTCAGAGCTGGAAAATCCAACACACCCCCTGTCAGATGGCATTAGGCTGATCGGCTTCTGACTCCAGTCATTTGGTCTTGTGCACACAAAGGCAGAAATGGCTGTCTCTGGTGATTCCAGATGTGCAGAAAACAGGAATCTCCACAAATTGCAGTAATTGAAAGTTCCCGGGGATTTTATCAGTCTTACAATAGGGGAAAGCTTTGGGCAGATTGGAAGTTTGTTGAGGAAAAGAACTTTAAATCTGGGGCTAGTGCTTTAATTTCTAATAACAAAAATAATAATACCATAAAAATATAAAACAACCAAACTGGCAACAAACAGAAATTTGCTTTAACTTAGCATTTCAGTTAGGGTAGAAGAATGATGCATTATTACCTCTCCCGCCCAAGTTTAAACCTACATGTTGTTTAAGTCTCTAGTTTTCTAAAGGCAGTGGTCTTCATGTAGCACATACATAAACATTACTTGCAATTTAAGGCAAAGCATGAGAACAGAAGTGGAAAGCATTTTTAAATAGGAATGAAACATTCTGAGAGAGGAAAGTACCAACACAGGCTGTGTATATAACAGAACAGATTTTTTTCCGATAGACAGGAAACTACACGGGGAGGAAGGAGGAATAAGATTCATAGCTCTGGAAGCAACCAAGGCAATGAGTTTAAGAAACCTTTGCCACACAACTTCTCTGTTTCCAGGTCCCTGGTGAAAGGAAGGCAAAACCTTTGCTGAAAGGATTTTGTGAGCTATGACCACACAGCATAGCATCACTTTTAGATTATTTTCCGGGAAGATTATAGTGAGATTATTTCCTGCTTCAGAAAGATAGATATAATTTTTTTTTGCCTCATTTCTCAGCTAAGCTGGATTTGGAGCTTGAAATTACCCTTCTTTTCTCATTAAGAAAATCTGATGAGGCCTCAAAGAATCAGACTTCATCAGGCATTTATGAAAAATATTTCCTACCTTTTGTTCATCTCTATTCCTGTGTAAAGGACTTATGTTTTCACACCTCGGGATCGTTTAAAAGGTAAGTTACTTTTGACAACCTATTTGGATTTGGAGGCCTATAAAGACAGAAAATTAAATGATGTTTTGTTGTTTTTCCCCCTAAACTGATATTAAACTTTCCTTTCTTTGACCTTTTGCACTGCCTTGCACATAGTACTATTTCATTTGCATTCCACCCAAACATAAAACACTATCAGTGTCACCGCAGGTAAGACAAAGTCAGACAAACTGAGAAAAATAAGCGGTTTGGATATTCAACCTCTGGCAAGGACATCAAGGTTGAAAAGATGTCACATTTTCAGGAGAGCACTTGTGCCACAGCTGCTGTGAAAACAGCTACTGAAGGAGCCAGAAACTGGAAAGCCCTCAGCAGAACCGTCCTTGCACAGAGGAGACAGATCCAAATGGATCCATTTCACCAGTTTCCATCTTTCTGCTGGGAAAGTTTGAAGATTAATTTCTTTGTATTTGAGTAGAGAGTTTGCTCAATAAGTTTACTCAACTTGTTAAAGCAGTGAAAGGGGAAGCACACAACAAAACGTGCTCCTGTGCAGGCAGTGTGAGCTTTGTGGGCAGAAAGGAGGAAGGGAGAATAAAGCTGGAGAAGACTCAAACCAGAAGCATGGGCCATTGCATTCAGAGTCCAAATATTTGGCATTTACAGAGCAATAACTGACCTGTGAATAGGACACCACTTAGAAATTAAGAAGGGCTGTGTACAAAATGTCAATCACAGATGAGTCAGTCAGTACTATATCTGGAGAAATGAAACACAGAAGCTCATGGCTTTGGGAACCAACATCCAGGGAACATTTTTAAAAATCCTTTGCTTGCCACTGCTTCCCTGCAACAAAGGTAAATTCTACATTAGGTATTCCTCATCCTTAGTCACCAGTGTAAAGATCAATTAGAGACACTGCAGCTGCACAACTCCAGCAACTAAAGCTTAGCGTGTCCTTCACTACCACGAGCATCCCAGCACTCACCAGTCCATCACAGGAAGGTTTGTCTCATCTCTCAGGGCTCCTGGGGGGAAACAGAGCACATGCCCACAGCGTTCACTCTTGGACCACCTCCTCCCAAGCCATTTCCTGCAGTCAAGCCTGCATCACTTTGGTTTCACTGCTGGCTACCCCTACCCTCTCCAGAGAGTGACATTTTAATTGCGTGTGTCCTTTTTTTGGTCTGTCAGCTCCCAATCTCAGTTAAACAGCTGGGTAACTTTGGCTGGAGTCCAGAACTAACATAAGTTGTTTTAAACCTCTTGATGCAAAGGCGTTTCACGTGGTTCCCCTGTGTGACCCCCGGGCAAAAGGATCTGCTATTAAAATACACCACCACGTGCAAACCACCCATGTCCTGAGACAGCTGTGCAGAGCCTTGGCCATGGCCTGCTCCTGGGCTGGCATCTGGGCACAAACGCGGAGCAGAGAATTATTCTCACCGCCTCTGAGCCAAGCACACCTTAGCACAGCCCTGGAAACAGCTCCAAAGGAACTCCAGTGTATTTAAACACTGTTCAAGTTTTGGTGTTTACCAGTTGAGTGCCCAAACCTTCTTCCAGTGTCAGACAATCGTGTTTCCCATCTAAAGGGGGACTGCACTGCATCCTGCCCGCTGCCCCAGCTGGGCAGGGCTGCTGCAGGCTGAGAGGAGGGTTTGAAGCCCAAGTTTGAACATCAGCATTTAAGAGCTTGGCCACGATTGTCAAACAGAAGCTGTCAATGACCAGAGGCTCCTCTTTGCTCCACAGCAGCAAATCCCTACTCCCAAGTGCTCAGGCACAGCTGTGTTAGAGCTGCATGGAATTTGCTGATGAAAGAACTTCAAGACTAAAAGTTAGTCTACTTCTCCCAACTTTTCAGCTCTCAAATGGAGTTTATTAATGCTCTCTACAAATCCTTGAAGCATCAGGACATCTCTGCTTAAGAGGTGAGATGAGGACTCGGGTACAGCTCCGCAAATGTTGACTTACATAACTTCCCGAGCGAAAGCACGGGGTGCGGTGTGCCCTGGCTGTCTGAAGGATGCAGGTGCTGTGCCACTGGCAGAGGAGGTGTTAGTAAGTGCTCAGCAATGCGGGGTAGGCTGCTCCTCTCTAATTGCAGGGACATGCAAAGCATGAGTGGTTATTTGCTCGCCTGAGCAGCTCTGTCAGCAAATGGTTACCCAGGGAGCAGCAGCCCAGCCTGCCCCACTCTCAGAGCCTGCGCTCCCTGCTTTGGCCATCAGGACACAAAACCTGGGAAAATTACACCCACTTGAGCCTGCACGCTTGACTGGGCCCCCAAATATTTGTGTTAACTCAGGAATTCAAGAGTTATAATCCCATCGCTAAATATCAGCTGGCGCTCATCATTTCTCTTTCGGAGAGGACAGAATGAGAAACCATTCGTTTACTTTTGGCTTTGCTACAAAACAGCGCGTTCTCCCAGGCAGCAGCCATCCATTCCATCCATGTTAGCAGAGCACTCGCAGCAGCGAGGTCCTGGTCCAGCTCTGGGGTTGCTAAGCAATATGGAAATACAAATAATAAACGAATAACAGCCACCTGCAGAAGATTACACACCGAGCCGTACCTTACCGTGAAAGCCTACGTTTCAAACTTCATCTCATTGGGATTCAAATTTGCCAAAATCAAATTTATAAAGAAGGAATGATTATTGTACAGAATGTTTTGAGAGGTGTAAACACTTCCTTTTCTATTACTGTGATTCACTTTGGGTTGTTCTCTACTGTTAGGCATTTAAAGCATGCAGCTCTGTGGAATACAATGGCTGGTTTACTTATTACAGCACACACTGGAAACTGCTTAAATATATTTTTCTGTCAACACATGTTTGTGATTCCCATATTTAAGGAGTGACTGCTACTCTGTGTACACATGTCATCAGCGTGATTGATGTCAGAACAGTGTTTGCTCAACTCCGCATCGGCGAAGATTAAACGCTGCTCCTAAGAAATCCTCTTTACAATGCCCAGCTATGCAAACACCCCATACTAGGACATCTCACCAGAGAAACTTCCTCTCAAGGCCACCCTGCGCTCGCTGGATCTGCCCTGAGCTTGAGCAATAGGGCTGCTACTGTGCAGAGGGCAGATTCCTTCCCCGTAGGCTTGCTTTGTGACCCATTGGAAAGGCTCCCGTTGCCTCTAATAGGAATTCAGAGCTGCTCTGCACCGCGTCCCACGCCGAGGGCTGGCCAGGGCGGCGACGGAACCGCGGAGAACATGCAGAGATTAATGCACGCAAACAGATCCTCAGACTGGGGCTTCAGGATTTGATTGCGCCTTTGGAATTTGATCCGGAGAGTTAAAATACAAAAGATGCACCCTCTTGTCTAGATTTTTGTTGCCCGAGGACCTGTGAATGAGCACAGGTATGCGATTGTGAGCAAAGGAAAACTCCCACAAACAAAACTAATTTGGGGTTTTTCTGGTTTCAAGTGAAACAATGAGAAATGAGGAAAAAAACACCACTTTTTCCCAGTGGAAACCTTGTAACACAATTCACTCCAAACCCTGGCATCGAGCTCAGCCACAGCAGCCCTTAGGTTCTGTTCTGGCCATGTGGGAGCCACAGTGATCCCTCTTCTATGCACTTCCACAGCAAAACCTGAAGCAGTTTGAGTTCTCCTGGCTCACAGAGAGAGGCTTTAGGTTTGCCTTTTGTAGACCAATTGCTCTCACACACAAAGCTATGATTTGCTAAGCTGCAGCAATTTAATAGCAAATTTGAACATCTGTCATCAAGAGAGTATCCTGTCTGGGGCTAAATGCTCTCCTCAACCTTTGTACACAACCAGTATAGTCGTACCGTGTACTCAAAACAAACAGCAAAAGGTATTTTGTGTGGTTGTGTTGGGGATTTTTTTTTTTTTTTGTGGTTTTTGTTTTTTGGTTTGTTTTTTGTTTTTTGCTGTTGTTGTTGCTTTGCTTTGGTTTTGGGTTTTCGTTGTTGGTGGTGGTGGTTTGGGTTTGGGTTTTTTTTTAAAGTTAAGAAGCTATCAGCTACAGCGCTTCCTCCCTGGCTCGCAGGCAGGAGGATGGCTGCAGAGGATGGGCAGGTAAAACCGTGTGCAAATCCCAAAGTGGCAGCTTCTGTGGGAACACGGATCACGTTTGGGATCCCGGAGAAATGAAGCAAGGCAAGGCGGTGCTGAGGCAGCAGAGGGAATTAGACTAATCCCAGCTACAAGGGAGGTGCCATGTTACACAGCCGGATGCGAAGCTTAGCGTTCACTTTCTCTGGAATGCGCTCCCTGTAACTCGGTTACTGAGGAGATTTCACTCCACATTATTGCTTAAGCTCACAATCACTCCATGCTTCAATATTAATCTGCACAGTAAACACAACAACAACTAGAATTGGGGGTATCAGGGAGCAACATGGACATTTGGTTGGGGTTTTTATTCAGAGACATTACGCATGCAGCTCAAGAGTTAAAAAGTTTAAAATTGATCTTGACAAAAGTCCTCAAGGCAAGTGCCACTGAAACAACAAATGCAGGTGTGTGGCATTAAGTACCATCAGCTCACCTGAGCTGTTCATCTTTCATAAATACATAAATAAAAACAATGATGAAGCTCAATCTGGTATTGCAACAGTACCGGGAAGAAATGCAGGTACAGTATCCCAAGAAATCACATCCATTAAAATATCACTGGCTAAAATATCCAGGCTTCACTATTTGAAGCTATCCAAGAGCTCTGAAAACTCAGATCCCATTAAATTTATCTTCCAGATGGCTTTCCAGATCCCAACCTCAAATTTGCACTGACATTCCCCATTTTATAAAAGCCTTTGGATGGTTTCCTGATAAAAAGCATACAGTGCTATTTGACTTTTAGAGCAGAGGACTTGGGGTTGTGTCATCAGCGCTCATTTCTGACTCAAGGCATGATGCTGAACAAATCACCGATCCCTCTTTCTGAGAACTACCAGTCATTTACTGGAAGGAAAACTATTTACCCCACTGGGACAATTTGAGGTTTCATTAAATGTTTACAAACAGTCTCAGAATGGGTACAAATCTATATAAAAGCAAAGGCAGTTCTCATTTATGCCCTGGTTAAGGACAGACCCTAGAGAGACAAACTAATGGCACCATACTGGGAGGTACTATCAGTATGATGTGGCAACAGAGAAATATCAGACGGGAAGTAGAGATCCCTCCAGATGACCTTCAGAAGTGGAATAATGGAGGTGAGATTAAGTTTGACAGCAAGTTCCTACAGTGATAGAAGTCTGGTATACATTAACTCAAAGGAAGGATAACAACCTCAGCAGAGCCATTGATTGCAGCTGAATTATGAGCCCTCGGCATGACAAAGCCATGGAGATATTTCTAGAGAAAGGCATTTCTGGAAAGATAATGTCTCTGTAAAATGTACTGTTTCCACCCAAGATAAAACTCAGCACAGAAACATCATTGATGGAGAAAGATCAGACAAGTACAGGAGACACTGAGTAGGATAACAGCAGATGAACTGGTGAGTATATCTCAAAAAAAAAAAAAATTAAAAGACAGGTCAGCCTAGCAAAGGTAAAGTGGATATGATTGCTCATAAACTCTTCAAAGATGGGGGAAAAAGCTGCTCAAACTTGGCAGCAACATTTGCTCAAGAACAAACAGACTGCTGCTCATGAGTAAATTCAAACTGGAAGCTGAGTGGGGGGAAACAAAATAATCAAGTCCTGGAGAACAGTGTTCTCAGTTTATCTACCATGAGAGTAGAAACAGCAAAATTGGGATAGATGAACCTGTGGAGCACTGGGACTTCAAGAGCACAGGACCAATAACTTCAATCCCGTGTTAAAAGTCCAGGAACAGGTCCAGACACCTCCAGTGCTGCAGAATGGTGGAACAGACATTGCAGAACTTTCCAAAATGAGCAAGATGACCTTACATCTTATAAATGCTTCCTTTCCATAGCAGATTGTAATGTTTACTTTAACTCACCTGAAATATCATCTTATTCTTCCACTAGTCCAAACCTTCCAAATTAAATTGAACTATCTGACACAATCATAGAGTTTGATTTGACCTGTAGCAATGCAATTCAGGCTACAGCTGGAATGATTATTTCACTGTTTATTCCCTCTTTCAAGAAAAAAAAACCACATATATATTATGGCTATATGAATTCCTGGCTTGATAAGGTGCTGTGCTCTTTTTAATACATCCTTCTCTGGGTTTCAGTGTAATAACACACCCAACACCCATAATGCTCAAGACACCACTCACATTTTCTACCATCATCTTTAATAGAGAAAATTCACTTGTCTCCTTCTACAGGCAAAATAATGCCAGATGAATTTAGGCAAACAAGAGATTGTCACATAGCTTTCAGCACTGGGAGACAGTGAGGGATTAGCAACAACAGGACTTTCTGTCCTGTGCTCAGTCTCCACTAACCAGTGCCGAGGGATTCATGGCTCTGCAAGGATGTAGGTCATGCCAGAGGGGACACACACAGTCCTGCAGGAGCCTGCAGGCAATTAAAAGCGGTGATGCAGCTGAACATCACCACAGGCAGTGAAAAGGGACTTCCCCTGAGACTGGAAATCGCAGGCAGGAACGATCTATTCATCTTCCATGTCCCTGACAAGAAGGGATGACTTGGGTATAAAGCCTTTAAAATGCAATGAGTCACTTCGCAAAAGAGGTCACCGGTTACTGAAATTTTGCTGAAGTATTTAATACAGAGAAAACCCTTGAATAACAAATGTGAATTCTTTTAATCATACCATATCTGATTCTTCCAGTAATTACATTTGGGGTACCTGACAGTACAAATAGGCGATTCTCACAGGCAGAGCAGAGGTAATACTGACCAACAAAACATTCTGCTAAAAAAGCTCCACTAGAGTTTGATTCCCAGACCAGAAAAGAGTTTGTTATCCAGCAATAAAAGATCCCAGAGTTCTGGAATCAGAACTGCCTGTACATTCCTTGCTCAAGGGAGAGAATGTGCCATGCAGATTCCCTGAGGAGTGGGCGAGAGGGGCTGCTCACAAAGTACCACCCTGGGTACATTCACCAAACACTGCCACTGAGCTGCCCTGGGGAGCAGAGCCAGTGGGGCTCCCTGCTCCCACCACAGGTCAGGCATTGATGAGAAGCAAATCTCTCACACAGAGAGGATGAAAATCCAGCAGCATCTTGCACCACAAAGGTGAAACCTCTCAAGTACAGGTTCTACCTGAGCTCCAGAACAGGAAATCGGATTAGTCAGGTAAGCAAGGAGACCTCGAGACCAACTTCTGCACCACCCATAGCCCTGCAAAACATCACCAAGGCCTTGCCCAGAGTGTGTACCAATCCTGCAGCACTGGGGTAAGGGCATCAGCTGGTTTCTGCCCTGGGTATTACAACACGCACTTAAACTGCTCTGATCTGACTCCTCCCATCATTAAGCCATCGGTTATTTAAAACCTACCCAACCCCTCCCAAATCACGTGGGAAAGGGCCACCTTCCAGCAGCCCCAGAGAGGGAGGATGATCAGACTGGGCAGAGCTCTGCAAGTACTTTTTTCTTGAGGTCATCAGATGAAGATCATCATTTTAACTAGATCAGCTCAACAGTGCTGTCCTGTCCATTCTTTGAAAGCTGGACAAGCCAGTGCGTGAGCTTTAAATTGGGCAGAAATATTAATTTCAAATCAGTAGGAAACACAAAAATATCAATAGGCATTTAGGAGTGAAACATTAATTACTTTTCAAAGGGTACAGTACACATATTTCCTGGTGCCTTTACAAATAGAAATAAGTCAATAACATGATTTCAAAACATTTATAAATTACTAAGTTAATTAACAAGAATCTTCAGAGAGATGATGAAGGAAATTTAAAAGAACCATGTCTAGCGCTATTCAAAATTCTCAAAGGAAGTGACTTCTTAAAAGAGATTAATTGTAAGTTTTTCTTACTTTACCTTGATAGAATGTCTGTTTACATATTTAAGCTGGTTTTGACCTTCAAAATTCTGGCAAAGAACAATTTTCATTAAAACATCTCAGTGGAGAAACTTCCCAGTTCCTCATCTTATCTCTGAGGTTGAGGGGATATTAATCATTTAACAGGAATGGTCAAACAAAATGTATGCAAGTCCTACCTAAAGCAACCTTTAATTCATTACAGCAGACACAGCAAGGGCTGATGCACAGCAAGCTCTTCTGTCAGGTCTGATTTCTTCATGAGATCTCGTTGGAGGCTCCAGAGTGAAGTGATCCCACCACAGCTGAAATCCTCCCTAAGGATACCCTACCCAATTCTGAGAATGCATCACAGCATGATGGTGGTATCTCTTCACCATTCTTTTGGCAATTCAAAGGCATCCTCAACCAAGGAAACTCTAAGTATCTTGAAGACACATTTAGTAAAATGGCTCTGGCTTCCCTTTCTTCTAAGTTTTGTTACTTCAGTGTCCCATTCTCTGTGAAGCTCTGTTCACCTGCTGCTCCTCACAGCCCAGCTATACCTCAGCCCCCACCTGCCTGGCCCAGCTGTGATACAGGAATAAGCAGCTGGGAAGGCAGGAATAACGTGCTCTGTCTCGTGTGTGGTACTGAGACAAAGAGGGAAGTGTTACAGAGATAAACACTCATTTGAAGAACAATATTTCCAGAACAGAGCTGTACTTAGTAATAGTGTAAAAAGGAAAAGACACTGGAACATCAATTAGTTAAGAATCAAATAATATCAAGGTTTTTCTCTACAAAATTAAATTAAGGTTGGCCCACAAAATAAAATTACTGTTGTATATCACATTCTAATACAAAGTGACATGCCCTAAACCACCAGACGGTATCACATTAACTAAACCAAACACATCTATAGAGAGTATTTCCATAAAACTGAAATGAATTTGGGAAGACATAAAGGAAAAATATTACAAAAGTGAGTCAGTCATGACCTAGAAAATCCATGGTGGTAGGAGGGTGAAGGCACTCAGTCTATTGAGGTGTTCATGAGCTGCAGAAATGCTGAGGGAAGATATTAACACAGGCAAATCAAGAACCAGGCATAAGAAGTTAAGCCAGAAAGACTCACAGAGAAATAAGGCACAGGTTGAGCAGCAAGGGTAGCTCTAAGCACTGGAATAAACTACTCAAGGAAAAGATGGATTTAACACTTTGATGGTTTTTCAAGAATGCTTGATTTCCTGAACAGAATTGCTGTGGTACAGCCAAGGTTCCTCTTCAAAGGAGCAGCTGAGTGAGGTTTCCTGATGTGTTCTGCAGGGAGCCACACCAGCTCATGGAATGGCCCAGCAGCCACCAGAGCCTGCACGCCTCCAGGCACACCTGAAAACATCCTTCTCGAGAATCATACTCAGATCACAGAATCTGGAAATGGCTCTTTCTTCCCCAGTTCACCAGGCAGCTGTTTGCACACAGTAACTGGGAAAAAGAAGTAACAGAAGCAGATTAAAGCCACAGATCAGAATAAACCTGTCAAGGTGCCCAGTGCTTTCCACCACTCACCTGGGCACTGCCATTAGGTGGGAAACTTCGAGGCCACTGAGCCTCTGCAAAAGCAGGGGAACCTCTGAGAAAAGAATGTTTTTAAGAGATACTGCTGAAAGATTTACTTATTCCATCTTAGACACCCATATAGGAGTGAAATTTCCTTTGCTACAATCTAAGCATGCCAGGGCAAGGGAGAAAAAAAAAAAAAAAACCCAAGCAAATGCCGCTGTGTGAAGCCCCTGAATGGCAACGTCTGCCTTACGGTGACAGCAGCACGACCAGATCTCCCAAGGAAATGCTCTAGTTCTGTGTCAGTCACCCCCAGGAATAACAAGCAGGTATTTCACTTCAGAGCTCTGCTGACAATTTGCAAGGCAGGAATCATGAAACGCTCCTGTCTCGTCCCTCTGAGGCAGGCACAGAGCACAGACTCCCATTTGCAGAAGGAACAGCACTGAAAAAAGACCAGGAAAACAGGCAGGGCCGGGTACCATCAGGAACATGATAAAGTTGTGGATTTGCATGGCATAGACAGATTGACACAGAATAATGGCACACCACATCTGTACACGTGCATCTGTGTACGTGCACTAGATAGAGGTCCCTGGTTGCAGAAGAAAATGCTGATTAAGCCACTTGTTAAAGGTTAAATTCTGGACACGTGAAGAGCGATTGGACTTTTTTAATTAAGAAAACTTCCGCCTGATTGAAACCTTAAATGCCAGTTAAACTGCCTGAGATTTTGCTGTTTGGCTCCTGACTTCACCTAAATTGCACATACTAGCTCTCTGTGGGAAAGGGGAGAAGGCCTACATGACCTTTGTACAATCTCTTCCTTGGCTCCCTTCACCATCAGACTCAGGGCCCTCCTCCACATTAGGCTGCATGAGTGAATCTCGGTTACTTCAGGAAAGCCACAGAGCGGAAGCTGCACATATCCACCAATGTGGCAATAAACAACATTTGTTGGATGAGCTGCGTTAGAGGACAACACCCAAAGAGAAGACAACTCTCGAGGCTGTCCTTCCCAATCCTAGCAAGGAGGGTAGGTCCATGCATTGTCCTCCAAAGTAGAGATGATGTTACAACAGTACCTTTGGCCTTGTTTAACCCCAAATTCCACACCCTTGATTGCTTATTCCTGTAAGGATTTACAGTGAAAAGCAGAACTTGGTCCTGGAAGATGAAAATGTCCTTGCAAACGCAAATAAACCAACATGTGTCAAAGAGTTTTAATACACAATGAAGGGAAAAAATGCAAAATCCTACTTTACAGAGTTTTAGTTTTTCATAAGCTAAGAGTCTTAAAGAAATGGAAACACAGAACTTGAGGTTTTGCCCCATCCACCTCCCATCATTCACATTTTGAGAGTTATTCTCTAAAGGTACTTCAATAAATCCCGCAGAGGACTCCATAAGGAAAGGTAAAATCACAGCTCATCTGGCTCACAATTCCAAAATGTCCAAATGGACTATTTTCAAGTTTCAGTGGGTTAATACCCCAACTTAAACATGGAGAAAGACATCTCCCAGAAAACTGATACTGTGTTAATACAAGAAAAATGGAAAACACATGAAAGTACATTTTTTTAAACTAATCTACAATGCAGTAAGATTTATATAAACATTGGGCAGACATTAGAGATATACTTGAGTATGAAAGCATATGAAACTCCCATGGAAGCTTTTTCATCTGAATCTCCTGCGGAAGGGGCTGGTCCCAGTGTGATGTGGCACTTTCAAGGCACATTCCCTCTGCTGCTGCCCCAGGACATTGTTCCTGTTCAGCAGGGTGAATACCAAAGGGTGTTCACAGCCAATTCTCCTGATAATCAGCCTATCCCATGAAACCTGCATCCCTCTCCACTCAAAAAGCATGAAAGCTCACGCCAGCTGTAAAGAGTACAAAAGCACCAACACATAATTTCTTATCTTCTATTTCACAGAATTTTTAGCAATTGTTATACTACAATAAAAGCCAAGCCCCCCCCAGCCTACCCCTCTCTTGGGTTGTTCAGGAAATTTTCTGTGATTCTTTAATTTCAAATCACCTAAGACCAAAATTTAACATGACAGTAGGTAGCCCAATGCAATAAACATATGTATTCATAAAGACTTTAGTTCCATTAAGGCTTCACTATCAATAAACAAGAAACATTAAGTTGATATCCTGCTAATGTGGAGGAAACAATTTCCTTTGTAGGAAGAAGTTTTCTAGCCAGAAGGCAGCACAGAAAAAATCCTTTAGGCTCAGCTTCTTCCTCTCCTCCCAGGCTCGCTTTCACCTTTGTTCTGGTCCAGCCATAATGCAACTTCATGTGATGCCATACGTGAGGTATTTTCCTCTTTAAGGTAAACAAACGATCTCACAACCACAGGACCATGATTTCACTGCAGGACAAGAGGGTATCTGACGCACGGAATGAAAGTCATTGCTCAAACATAAACAGGAGAAATAATTGCAAAAGTAAAACAAATGAACAACCACATAAATTAATTTCCCTTTGAATCACCATTCCTGTTTTCCAAGTCCAAATGATTTTCTTTTTCCTGTTTAGGAACCCTGAGGGGATGAAAAAATATCCAAGATGGTGAAATTAAAAATCAGCTATTGAGCATGAAACATGCAATGATTGCACTTCATAACACTTTTATTGCCTCGGTGTTGTATGAATCACTTCAGAGTTCCACACTGTTATGATGAAAAAAATGACACCAATAAAGTCTGAGCAATTGACGTTATGACTTCATCAATCTGAGACTAAAGGCACGCACAGAATGATAAATGTTTACAGGAGTATGGAGAAAGCTTCCACCTCACTCTGAGGAAGCACAAGTTGTGTCTTTGCCTTTTTCTGAAGACTGGTTACTCTCATGTCAAAAAGATGGAATATTGAAATAATCCTCAGTACAGCTCCATGTGACACAACCTTGCTTTCCCTTTCTGAAACCAGCCAAATTTGGTTTTCTCAAGAGCTAGGAACACAGCTAATACACAGTGAAGCTACAGCTAATAAACCATGTTCCCAATTCACAGAATTCTCACTCCTTTGAGGTTCTGCATCAAGATTGTATCATTTTAACAGTGACCTGCACTTAGCTCTAATTTTTAGAAGTCTATAGATTCTGGAAGTACGAAGTGGAATTATCTTTACAATTTTACTAAATCCCAAAAAGTTCAATTTATTGCTACTTAAAACTTCCAAGAGAACAATAATCTCTGCTTAAGACAACAAAGCAGCATCACAGCAATCTCTCAGATACGACATCAAAGGTAGGGTGCAAAGAAGTGACCTCCCACAGGGAGAATGCACCTGCTTTTGACAGCCATGCTCAACAGCTAACCAATGCAACCTTGAATTCCTACTTAGAGTTCAACTTTGACATAATGAACTACTTTACTATTAAAAAAAAACCCAAAAATCTCCCATCTCTGTAAAGCATCAGTAAATCCAAGCCTGTTTTGGAACAGCAGACAACAACAAATTTTTTCCTCTCTAATATATACTAGCTTTCTTTTTTTAATGAAGTGACTAGACTTCCTGACTCAGGTATTAAAGTCCTTGGTAGGATTCATTCCTTTAACATAACAGCTCACATCCCTTATAAAATCAGTAATAGAAAACAAAGGCCTTTTTGTTAACTCTAATCTTGCTTCCTTGCAAGTATGCCAGAGGCACTTTAATATGGATCAGATCATGAATATCACAAATTACAGCAGCAATGTGTGGCAACAGAAGATCAGATTATTCATATAACAGTAATACCTCCTTCCTGCTTTGATTAAAAAAAAGAGTAAACAGTCACTTCCTCTTAAATCTGTGTCCTTCTGATCCTTACAAATCCAGGTTTACAGTATGAGGTAATGGCACAGCACAAACCTTAGAATGACGAACAAGGGGTATTACAGGGTGTAATAAAACCTACTTCATTTTCTGTCAAAACTCTCTCCTGTTTCTCAACGATGTACAGGTGTGAAGTTACCCTAGAGCAGGGAGAAGTTAGTAGGGACTGTTTCCTATAAGGTTTCCTATGGTAGATTCACAGCAGATGCAATATGAACAAAGCAAACTATGTACAGGCAGACACAATTACGGAAGAATTAATGTACCAACAAGAACAGCCCTGGCCATAAATGCAGTGCAGGAAAATGAAATGAAACTCACAGTTAATTTATACATCAGTATTGCGATGCAGAAAAGCACACTCCATTAAAGTTCCTATTTTTCTTGGGCATTGCTGGAACATGTAACTGCAGCCTATTTCCCTACTTTGAACAGACACACCGGGAAACAACTGTACAATCTGGATACTGGCTCATGGGGAGGGAAAGACAAGAGTAATGACCAAATAGAAGTATAAAGATGTTATTCACACACCCATTACCCACTGCAGAGCCCCCAGCATGTTGCCATACAACCACAGTGTGCAAAAATGGCTTATTATTAGCAAAAACTTATTTCCAGTATCCAAAGATATAGCTCAAGTTGTGTTATAATAAAGAGGTGTTCCACCTTTAATATGCCCTATTCCTTTAACATGACTCAATATTAAGTTACAAGTGACACATTAAATGCCACTTGTCCATCCAATTTCTTACCCCCCGCTGACACTGCATTTCAAAGGGAACTGAATTTTTTTGTGCCACCCAAATACCCCTGTTGAACTCAAATAAAAACCGACCTGGGCTGATGAAATCTTCAGGAAAAAACTTAATGAAGGCTTCCAAGATACCTTGCTCAAGGGGAACATTTAAATTCTTCAGCAAAATGCACTATTAATACCTGATTGGACAAGTCTGTCAAGGAGAAGCCTTAGAAAGATGATGCTGGTTTTGCAGAAAGAATTAACACCTCTGATTTTTGGGGCCAGGCTGGAGTCCTAACTCTAATTAAATCCTAATCTGCTTTTTCCAGGTTTCATAAAATGCTGTTTCAAATAGGCTTATCTGCTAAGAAGTACAGCATGATCTTCTCATTAAAGAACCAGTTACAATGGAAACACATTAGTACTAAAGCCATAAAAGACTGAGGAAATTATAGACATTTTCCCCAAAATAGTGGGTTGCCTTAGTATCACTTAAACCCCCCCCCTGTACATTCACAAATCTGCTTGAAAAGTGGGAACTTGCTGTTTAAATGTTTCTTCAGTGTTATCTCTATTTTGTTCTTTTTAATTAATAAAAGGATACATGCACTGACATATTAAACACTAATTTGCTATTTAGCATCCCAAATTAGGAAGCATAAACATTTATGCACTTCATTAAACACTACCTAAGAACACTTTTGATATTAGCAGGAGACAAGGCAGGCTGTTCAAAGAAACGCCAGGGCACACATAAGACACTGGAAAAGGACACTCCCGCTCTTTCTGTTCCCTCACCAGGAAAGCTCCAGGCTCCATCCTATGGGAAGCAGCAGCTGCTGTGAAACAAACGCTGGAAATCAGTGATCCCACTGGAAATCAGTGGGATCTGACACAGGTGTGCAATCCCAAGTGCGGGGTTAAGGGGAGGGACAGGAATGCAGGGACAGCAGCGGTGAAAGTGGGGTGTTCCTGTTTGGCAGCACAGCATTAGGCTGGTGCAAGGCAGCCGTGGAATTGGAGTTTAGAAAGCATAAAGCAAACACGCACACCCTGAGTTAAGACATTATTTACATACAGGTGATACACAGGAAGAAACAACCTGATGTTTTTCTCATCTCTTCCAAGAGAGGGATGGCAGTTCTAGCACACCTCCTTCCTCTCCCCTCCTCTTTTTCTCCTACCCACCCCAGCCCTTTAAAGAATTATTTAGGAACCATTTAGGTTGGAAAACACCTTTAAGATCAGCAAGTCTAGCCATTTACCCAGCACTGCCAATTCCACCACTAAACCATGTCCCCAAGTGCCACATCTACACATCACTTAAATATTTCCAGGGATGGTGAGTCCACCCCAGCAGCCTTGTTCCTTTCCAAGTTACCTACATTTACAGGACACTGAAAGGCTTCACATTAGGGTGAACCAGTGCTACTGGAAGGTGGTAAGAAATGGGAAGTCTTTCAAACTGCAGGAAACAGAATTGCAGAGGTAGAAAAGAAACAAATCCTGACACTCAGGAACAGGAAGCCTGAAAGGCAGATAATCACATCTGCAAGCATAAAATAAATGGAAAGTGAATCGAGATCACTAATGTAACAAACCCTCAAAATTCATCAATCCAGACCTCAAGTTATCTCTAAATCCTTCATGAAAAGAGACTTCAGGTTGTTTCACTTACACACAATAAGATATAATTCAGATAACAAATTATTTCTAAAAACTTTGCATCGCAAGTCTAACTTCAATGTAGAAAATTATTTTTATTTGTAATTAAAATTTGTGCTAAAAGTGCCCATTGTTAAATTATGGACCCAGACAAAATGGTACTAGATTTTCTACTGTACATAATCTTGCCATAGTGTGGCAATTTTTAAATTGTTTGAGAATACAAATACACTAAAAAGATCATATTTCAAGAATACACTGAAGAGCATTGTACCACAACCAGAAATCTGAAGTGTCTTGGTCCCTGAAAAAGAACTGCTTTTAGATTTATTTATTAAAATGAATTATCATGATTTTACAACTTACAGCTTTGGATTCTTTGTTGTTTATTGGTCGGTTTGTTTTTGTTTTTGTTTTTTTTAAACTGTGAAGGTACTAGTGATCTTCCTACAAGATAATTGAAAAAGAAACATTCTTTGTGTATTTTTGATCAAATATATTGTTAGAGATCAAAACAAAGATTTATAAAAGCAAACGATTAAAATTTCAGTTCAGAAAAAACACTTTGTAAAATACAATGAAACCCTTTTTAATAGCAAAATGGATTTTGTACAGTTCTTCCTTCTAAGGAGATGTTTTACTGCAGCTTAGATCCACTAACTCCAGTAAAACTCAACGCAGGGCAAACGGGTCGGTGTCCGCAGAATCACAACCTATGTACAACCGCAGGTAACAAACTGCAATTCACTGGAGAAACCTTTGAAACTTCAGTTTTCATTGTGAGTGAACTTACAATAGATCTTACATTATTTAAAAGCAGTTTACACCATGACAGAACCGCTCAAAAAACGAATCAGTTATAGGAAGAGAGCAACGCTTCAAGTCAGCTTCTCCCATCAGCAAAAATGCCACACAAATCAAAAAACAACACTTAAGTAAAACACTAAGACTTTATTAAAAATCCAAAATTTATTGCAAATTGTACTTTGCAATTTCCCTCCTTTCTTCATTTTTACATGATTTATTGATATCCATGATTTTTTCACAGATGTACTTGTTGACTTTGGAGAGTCTCTGTGCAATTTCAGTTTCATCCACAGTTTCTTGTGCTATTCTATCATACAAACATTCTGGGGAGAAAAAAAAAAAAAGGAAAGAGTCATTAGGACATTTTTAGAAAACAATATAGCCCTGAGTTGGGCTAACTATTCAAGAGACAGCAGTGAGTAAGCACTGTGTATATTTGTTGCAAGACAAGAGAAGCTTTCCTTGGTTCACCAGCTACCTTGGTAAAGTCAAGATTTGGCACCAGGCTTGAATCATTGGCATGACCAACTTCCAGTTATGCTGTGACTACATTAATAGGCTTTCCATACAGAAACAAGGCTAAACCCGACCTTTCACACTGTCACTCTTGCCTGTCTGACTCCTGCACTTGTCTGAATGTCCACAGCAGATTTAGTCTCTTGCCAGGTGCACTGTCTCACGAGAGCTGTATCCACAGCTCCCCAGGAGCCACGCGCACCCTCACGCCTTCAGCAGGGTATGTAAATGACAATACTCAGGGAGAGAAGCAGTAACCAGCAGGAGAACACTTTAACTCATTTATTTCATTTTTTACATCTCTTCCACATACATTAATGTCTGTGTCTTTGTCAGCTGCCCTGTCCCTGGGCATATTTCACTTTTACTAGTGGATTATTTAGGACAAGAGCTATCTCCTTGCATGTTTGAACAATAAACTTTGTGAACTTATCTGGAATTCAAAAAGCAAGTGATAGCAATAATTGCAAAAGCAATGCAGGCAGCGAAAGTTGACACAATGCTTCTTCCCAGATTTGGTGATTTGGTGCCAGAATCCCGCAGAGGTTACTGAAATCTAAAGTGGTGCAACACACCCAATTCCTTAGTGACAGGCAGGTTTGGGGTCTTTTGTTTTTCATAAACAGAACAATGTATCTTGTTGTGTAGGCTTCCCAGACTAGTTAAACAAACTCTGTTCTGCTCTGCCTAGTGATCTATTCCATTAGCTGTTTATTGCTTCATATACAGAAAGCCATAGAGATTATTGCTTAATTAACATGGTTTACAACATTTCTAATGCACCATATTAAAAAGTTATGAAAATTAAGTACTATGCATGCTTTGTAGTTCATTTGGAAACCACTGAGAAGTTTTATAAAAGGTTATTTTGCATTAACAAGGTTTATAACAGTGCACATCCATCATACTTCTTATCATTTCTTTATTACATACAACACAGTGGGGATTTTTAAGAAGCTATAGAGATATCAGACACATTAAGAGCTAATGTTGTCATTCAAAAATCTGTTTTAAATAAGTTAGTCTGTGTCCACAGAATGATGAGAACATCTAAAGCAATGTGAATTTGATGTTGTAAGACGTACTGAATATAAAATAAATGAAATTAACCAGCATGCAGCTTGATAGCTGAAATGCTGATCATCAGTAAAGTATGATTAGAAATACAACACCTGAGAAGAGGCACATCTCTGAGAGCCTGAAGGAAGCCAGTGTGTTTGCAGGACATTAGCTGGCCCTACAGCAGTGTCAGGAACACCAGCAGGCAGATACACCCAGTAAGGTGAATCCCAGCGAAACACAGGCTGTGTTGCTCATTTAGCCACAACGTCAAGCAAGGAATCACTTGACAGAACTCATTCCAACGTTGTAATTCTAGAAGTCAGTGTGACCCAGACAGATCCTTGATCACAGTTTTTCCTCTCCATCTCTTCCATTTCTATGAGGGGGTGCAGAAATGGTAGTTTAGTGCTCGCATAAGGACACTGACTTAGGGCTTCAAGGAGTGATTTGGGTGTTCTGCTCCTTTGTCTTTCAGCTTTACAGGAGCACACCCCTTTGTACTGCTGAATACCAAAGATTCAAGTAGACCTCAGAGACTAACCAGGAGCTTCACTACTTTTTGGGATGCCGGATCCAAATCATTGGCTATGGAAAACTCCCTCACGTTTCACCTATTTGTTCACTTGCTGGTCATTTTTTTTGTTTTGTTTTGCTTTCTTCTCCACGGTGGGGCAAGACCTGCTAACACTGACGCAAATGCAAAGGACACAACAACATGGAAAATCATGGTTATGAGCTACCCAGTTCCACTAATACAGGCAGCCTGACACCTACAACATTGGCCATGAGTTTAACTGGTTCAAGAGGAGACTGTACAGGCTGGAGTCTAACAAAAGGGGAATCAGAGACAAGGTGAAAGAAACACTAAAAAGAGGAACATGGAAAACCAGGGCATGTAACAGTAGAATTCAAATGAGGGTTGAGGCTGGAAGCAAAAGTATGACAGAAAACACAGAAAAACGTGGAAACAGGGAAGAGCTGAATTGCTGGTGAGTGCAAAGGTATGGAAGAGAAGAAAGGGAAGGATCCCATCTGCCTCTCACCAAGTACCTGTTGGAGCAGACTCCCAAACTCACTGCAGCCAAAACAAGGGGAGTTCAAGAAAGCTGTCACTTAAACAGCTCAAGCACCACAGAGTGGCCATGACAGAAGCAGAAGAGGAAATTCTCAAAGAAACAGTCTCGCCAGCAGTGTTGAGGAGCAAGAGCCTCCAGCAGGGAAACTGGAAACCACTTTGCAATGGGCCAGTGGAAAATAACCCCTTACTGCTCGTGCTTGTAAACGCACACCGGGGCAACCAATTCTGTTTCCCTTTTGGAGCTGACAAGGGGAGCCACTGCCACAGAATGAATTCCTTATGTGGCCAGTGCATCACTACTCAGCTACATGGGTAAGGATTGTACGTAAAAGCCCCAGAGAGAGCTAGAAAATCAGCATGGAACAGCTTCCACTTCCACATATAATCTTGAGGCAGATTAGTTAAAAAAAAAAAAACCAAAAAACAAACCCATGTCTTTTACTCCTTTCTTATAAACTAAGAGAGATGACAGTACGAAGGTAAGGTTCCAATTTTTCCCCACACAACACAGACACAGACACACGCACACATTCAGAGAGGAATTGTATTTCTTACTCCAAAACATGGTACTTTCATGGCAGATTACAACATCTCTTAATGAGTTCACAGTTAAGAGCACATAGCAACTAAGAACAGGAAATGCAGAATAATGAAACTCTACCAAATGGGGAGATTTCTTCCAGCCCTACTGCAATTTAGTATGGACACAAAACCTAAAAATCCAATTTCAGTATATATTCCATGAAGAACTAACACAGTTCTGACTTAAAAAGAAGCCTGAAATACCAAGAGAGACAGAAATGATGCAACACGGGCATGATGATACAAAGGGACTGAAATTCACCATTCATTTTTAAAAAAGGAGAAGGTCTTCTCTTTCTGAAAATACTACATACATGGACTCAGGCTTGCAGTTACTGAAAGTGTCATTGCAATTTTCCCTGCCAGATGAGGCCAGTGATTTACACTTCCTGTCCAAATTCCAATTCAAGTGCAACAATTAATTTTTACTATTTCCATTTTCTCCACTTGAAAGGGTAAAACTATTCTTTCTTGCCTTTGAAGGTATGCCTATTTTTATAGTCACAGCTATAATGGTTTCTGTGCCTCATGCCAGAGCTGGTTATGTTCTGGATGAAAGAATGTGATAAAGCTACTCTCGGTCTTGTTAAAAGGAATATATGCATTTTAAAAAATCATCATGTTATAAATGAATTCTAGAACAACATGTTGTTCTCCAGGCTCAGAGTCCTGTCCTGCAAGTGGTCTAAAGTGATGATCTTCTCAAACCTTACTGAAGTCAATGCACAACTCTTCAGCTGTGGAGGCCTGCCCTGTGCACAGCTATTGCAATGTGTTTACTTTTCCTGGGTACGTATGCACTTCACAATGCAATAGCAATCTGAATTACAGTTTTTAATCAGTTAATTTTAAATGAGCTGAAAAGAAGCATCTTTCAACTCGGTGATTAATGGTTAAACTCCAAAGCAGGAAGCAAAAGTTTTCAAATAACCTACCTCTGACAATGCTTAATTTGTGAGGTGAGAGAGGTGGCTTGGGAACGGCATCTTTCTTTTTTTTGGTTGCAACTCCTGTGACACTTCTGTTCTTGAGAACATCTGTTCCCCAAATCATAACCGCTAGATTTTTTGTATACTTTGAATCTCCTTGTGTTACTTGCAGCTGGTGCCATTTCTCCTCATCTACCCAAATTCCACTGCCAAGATGGACCTAGAAGGTAGTAATAATAACAACTTATCTATGGTATGTAGCACACAACAGTATCCAAGTGCTGTAGGAACATTAATATTAGGAACTAAAATAACAGTAATTAGGGCTGAACAAATCCATTTTGCCTAACTCTGAAACTTCTCCAACTTTGTGGGTCAGGGAGTTCAAGTCAACCTCAATATATAATATAGTTCCTTTTAGTAATCTCTACTTTTCCCCCCACATAACCTCTCTCCTGACAGACTGTGGTCAGGAACAGAGATTGAAGAAGGAAACAGTGAACACATCCAGTATAATAAAGTTATGCACACCATATAAACCAAGCAGTTGCACCAGCCTGATTCAGGAGCAAGATGAAACGCTTCCCTTGGGCTAAAACAGACTTCACCCAAAGCATATTCCAGAGGCAGTAGAGAGGGAATTACTTCCTAAGTTGTATTCTGTACCTGTTGGCAAAACCCACTCAGATTGTTTAAAGTAACTGGAAGGGGGGAAAGGATTTTGAGAGTTGCAATTTCAATATAAGCCAGGAGGGTTTGGAAGCTTTGTAAAACTTCCAGTTCTAACACAAAGTGTGTCTATCATGTACGATCAATGTACCACATGAATACTGTTTTGTGGTTAGGCAATGACCCATTGCAGCAACATCATAAACTTTCCATTATCCGAACAATGGGAAGTCAAGGTATTTCACTGAAGTAGTAAAGCAGGATAATAGGGGTTCTGGGAAATGCAGTGTGAAGCCATTGGAAAGTCTCCAACAGAAAGATGCTCAAGTCTAATTTTACTTATTAGTCTTGCTCAGCACTGACTGTGCGGGGCTGTCTCGCACAGGGCTACCCTATGTCTCTACCCCAAGATTCCCAGTGCTCCAGTCTTAAGACAAATGCAGGACAAGAATCTGAGCACCGTCCTTAAGCCACCACTACGTGTTTGAGCTGATAGTCCTGACACTCAGGACAGTCTCAAGCAACAGCAAGGAAGTAACTCCACGAGTAACCAGCACAAGTCTGACACAAGTGCAAGCAGGACGCACACGCTGCTCCTGTATGGAATCACAAATACTTTGTACCCTGTACATCTGTACTCCCGCTCCTGGAGTACAGTGCGGGCTCCTGAGCTACCTCTGCACACAGCAAGCTTTGTTCACATGGTGATGAACTTCACTCCGTGGGACACACACGGTGACCTGCACGTCCCAACTGCTCATCAGAGCTCACTGCACTTACCTTCAGACCTTCAGATAATCTGGAAAAGTGCAACATGCCAAACATATGTATCAATTGGATTGCTACATATCCAAAATCTAGCTGTGATTAGATTTGGTCCAATGGAGGGTTCTTTCTATAACATTAACACTTAAAAAAAAAATTTACTACCTTCTTATGACTAAAAAAAAACCCCATCAACAAAATCCCATGGCAAAACTGCATCAGAAGACTCTGTTTGCCTCAGCTGTTCTGCCCTTAATTTTCTGTGGTTTTACTCATTTCATGTGGCTTTACATAAACTATGCCTGCTACCCATACAAATCTAAGCAGTATCACAGAAGTCCCATTAAATGCAATGAAAATGGGACAAAGCTACTGTAAAATTTTATATACCCATAATTTTACTGCCTGTATTCAACTGAATACCGTTTTTCCTTTAAATGGAAACCTGTTTTAATTATTAATGAGAGCTATAACTCCCAGACATTTTTTATTACGACGGCATCCTTCAATAGCAACTAGATGTTTAAAAACTTTAAATAGAGTAGTATGAATGGTTTGGCTACAAGCTATGTTATATAAAACAAAAAATGAAAACTCCACCTTCCTTAAAGCATAAAACCATACAGCAAGCTGCCCCTGCTGCAGAATTTTCTACACTAAAGGGATTCTAAGAAGCTTTTCACAAGTCTGCATGGACAGAAATTAAACTAGTAATAACCACAACACAAACATCCCTTTTTTCCCCCTTCTTCTTTGTTGTTAAGCCTCTTCATAAATGATTTTTAAAAAGTCAAACTCTTTTGGTGCTCACTACATATTTTGTACGGCAACTTCAATCAGGAGTGAGAAGTCTGTGCTCAGAAAACAATTACAGTACATATTATATTCAGTTATTTCTGGTTTGATCTTGGAGAAGTTCTCTGGGTAAACATCTGTAAGCTACCTAGAAAATAACTAAGATTAGGAATGCTGTGACATATCAAATTTTTGGTGTCTGTATTACATTAGTTGTAGGGATTTTCGTATTTGATCAAAAATCCGAATCCCCTTTGCCAAAATTAGGGTTTGTCTTTGTGAAAGATTATTTAGTCTCTTAAGCTACTACATTATTCATTAGCTTGAAGTTACTCAAAAGAAAAGAACAACTTACAGCAAGTATTTTTAATATTGATGCTTCAGACAGATCATCTCTTCTTTGAACACGCTTCATTTGTTAAAAAAGCAATTGCTGGTATGAAACACCTATGGCAACAGCAACTATGTGACAGACAGCCACAGCCACAGCAATCTTACGTCTCCCTTCTTCTATTTCTAGCACCGTTGTGGTGAGGAATTCAATCTGCCTGTGTCTCAGTTTACCTCTCTGTACAACAGGCCCGGCACTGTTTCCTATCAATCCCAAAGCTCCGGGAAGCTTACTGTACTCCACATTCAAAAGACATTTCCTTCTTGCTGGAAGAGCTGCCCCATGAGCCAGACTCTTGGCTTGATGAAATCAATGGGAAATTTACTCCCAATTTCAGCAACTCCGGGATCAAGCTTCAAGCACAATGCAACAGAGACAGCAGCAAATTCAAAGCAACGCTCACCAGCGTGGCTGTGCTAACATCTGCAATAGATCTAAAACGTGTCTCAAAAGATGAACTCTTTTTTTTAAATTTTTTTTTCCTTCTTCTTTCTTTTCTTTAAATGAATGCCATAGGCTCTTTTTCAGTAACTCGGTTTTCCCTCTGGAGGGAAGAGATTTATCTGCTTTGAAAGAATCCTACTAAGATCAAATCTGGTGCCACAAAGGGTAAGATTTGTAAAAAAGTATTTCAACTACTCTGGAGGTGCATATCAATAAAGGAATACTGAAATAAAGCCATAAATAAGGAAAACTGAAGAAAACTACCCTTCAACACTCTAAATACACACCTAGTTCACATTTCTGGCATCTGAGCTGGCTGTAGCCCCAGTAAATAGGCAAACCAAGAACCAAAATTACAAAAAGAAAATTAAAGAGATATTAATATCTGTAAAGACAGAGAAAACTTCAGCATAAGAAGTGCCAAGAAGCTGACAGATGAAAAAAAGGTTCAGGAAAAGCTGCATACAAATACTAAAGGATGTGCCCTATCCCACAGAGCTTAAGTGGAAGAGAAGGAGGTAAACCAAACTCACACAGTAATACACCCTAAGTTTTCATTGCACAAATATACTCAAAATAATCAAGCAAATGACATATTGAAACATATTAGGCAAGAAAAGCTATCTGAACCAAATACCTGTCAAACTGTCAAGATTCTACTATTTTTCACGTACATTCTGTCCTCAACAATTATGCTGAATTTATCTTCAAGAAGGACAGATACTTGTGCAGCCAATCTTTTAACACAATCTGAAAAAGCAGTTTCATGCTATTCCATCAGTAACTCCACTGTATGGCAAAGCTGGAATGGATGTTTCCTCCCTAGGGGTTCTCAGATCATGGTACTAAATGTATGTATTTACCAAGAAACAGGATCTGCATAGGCAATTCCTAAGGACATCTAGCTTTGTATAAGAAACATCACGTTTATTTAAGAGTAATGGAAGCAGCTATAAAAGCAGGCCTAGGTAGACGAGCACTTAATGTGTTAACCACGCTGAAATCTGAAGAGCTCTCAGGTTCTGGCAATCTAGAGCTACATGGTATTTCGGCAACTTCACAAAAGTCTCTGGAAAGTAGCACTACATCAGCTCAATTCAGTGGCAATGCTCCTACCAGCATCAAGGGAGCCCACTTTTATTCCAGGGTTCATAATTACCTCCTGCACTCCACTTCAACCCAAACATGAGGGCTTCTCTGCAATATGACTACAGCACATTACAAACATTAAAAACCTTTCAGGGAAAAGCATTTTGGTTAAGTAGACTCATGTAACTTTATAATGTGGGTTACCAACTTTGGTCAACCTTTGGTGTATTTATGGATGTCACCAACTGAAAACTATGTCAATTTGCCTGTGCATGCATATTTAATAATTATATTCCTCGTGTTGCCCAGCATTCAATGCTCTCACCACTGAGGCTATTTTTCTATGCTTTTCATATCTGTGTAACTTCACAACTCTCCTCAGTATTAACAGCAGACCTTCATGAAAACTGAGGAAGCTTGTATAAGCTGCTGCCATGCAAAACCCCCACAATCATGAAAATTCCACAAGAACATCACCTGATGGACATTTACAAATTATTCATGCTATATTGAATATAAAATACCTTTCCATTCTCGAGAATATACTTGTCCATTACTGGAACAGGGGCAGGGTAGTACGTTGATGTATTTGCTTCCTCACTGAAGGTCTTCTGTACCTCAGGTTCGGGCTCAATTGATTCAGGTTTTACCTTTTCAACCTCAATGGCAGGTCCTAGACAGTTAAGAAAAGAGAGCTGTCTGCTATCCCAGAGAACATAAAATCAACCCCTTCATCACCCATGATTAGCATAAAATAATACATTAGTCATGTTCATTTTAAAGGTAGAAGTAATCTAAACCAAAATCCTACTTCTGAACATCAGTAAGTAAAAGCAGGATAAGTATTCCTGCTTTATAAACATTAAAATGTTTAATTTAAGTGTTTAATTTTATTCTTAAAGCATAAGGACAATTACAGATATGGGTAAGGTTTCTTCAATGCACACTAAAGGAACTATGTTAAAATGACACTGACATTATAAACCAAAAGCAACAATAGTAATTCTTCAAATAAGAATTGCTATATAGTTGCATAGGAACCTGCATAATTTACTGTGATAATTACATAAATTATCCACATAGAATTACAAATTTTATAGAAATCTGAAATCTCTTTAGATATAACAGAGGTGTATAAAAATAGTGAGGATCTGTAGAAATGCTATAAAGGAAACAAACTAAGGCTACTTATGCTAAGTATCATTCATAGAACGCATACCAAAGGCTAAAAAACCCCACATAAATTAGAATTTTGATTGTCCAATCCATCCAACACTGATTTTTATTTTTAATGTACTCAACAAAAATTATGCACAGATTAAACAATGGAATACTACTAAGCATATGTCTGAGACATCAAAGGAGGATAATTATTTTGTCAGTCATCAACTTTTCTTTTCCAGATGCAAGTTATAAAGTGTTCCTAAAAAGACAGAAGAACAAACTAAAAATAATTTGTGAACTGGATTTCATGACTCCATTCATTGCAGGGGTTCCACCAGGAGTCTAGGCTATGGCCCCAAGCCTATCAGTGTCCCTTGATGGCTGGCTCTAGGATTCCAAGAAGCTCCAGCAGGCACTGAAGTTCCATGCAGGGCCGGTGGCTCGACAGCAGAGCAAGGTTGCCAGCTTAGACTCTGGACACCACGGAAATACCCCACTTCCAGAACTCTAAGGATAAACTCACCCAGCTGTCAGTGCTAGATTGTACCAGGCTGGTGCTGAGAGCCCTGCACCGTTCTGCAGCCCAGCCTTGACATCTTCAACCAGTGACAACTCAATCATCAGGTCACCCTCCAGCTCCCTGCTCAGGGTTTGTGCACACAGACCCAGCCCTGAACTGATCCAACTCTGCAAGTCACGCTGTCATCACAACTCAGGTCTTAATCACGCATCTTAAATAGTTCCTGTGCCTGGAACAAGCACAGCATTCATCCCTCCTACTTTGTGCAGTTTCATTTAGAGATTATTATACAGCAATAGCAGTGCTTCCTCCGTTGTCAGCATTTGACATTTATCCTATAGCTTATTCTACACCTACATAGCCAGCTAAATGTTCTCAGCTGGCTGCCACTCCACGCTCAGCAATGACTAAAAGTTGTCTTGGCAACTCAGACAATCCTACGCTGCAGTGCCACCAACAAGAGTGTCTTAAGAGCCAGCCCCAGTGCAAGCATGGCACAAACAAGAAATCACAAAAATATCCCATCTGCATTATAATTTCATAGTGAGTTTAGTAAGAACCTCTAGTGCCATGAATGTACAATGGTACAGCCAAGACAAACTAAACTTGAGACCGTAAAGCTGATTCAGACTGGGGGAAGACCTGGACTGGTTTAAGCACCCAAAGCCTGCCCACAGCATGGGCACAACTTAACAAGCAGATTCAGGGATGTAATTGCCAGTGTGACTTTAAGAAGTCATCTTTTAAACTGTCACTTTAAGAAAATATTCTTCAACAAAGGGCCATTGTCTTATACTTTGAAAGTCACTTTGAGGAAGATACCTAAGTACAACCATCTCCTTCCTAGGAGGAAACGTTTATTCCAGTTTAAACACTTTTACTAGTCCCTATTTAGAAGTCTTTTATGGGTTTTAGTCATATATTGACACAGCTGGAATTTGGTTTCCGGAGTTTCCCCAAGAAAAAAGCTGATTAAAGCCCACAATAACCACAGATCTCATAGGTCAGAATACCTCTGCTGCAATTCATGCTTTACTACTTGCTTTGAAGTCACCAAAAGCAAGCCTTTAAAATGTCTTTTTTATATTCTGATTTTTGATTCCTAAACAGAAACCTGCCTCTAACCAGGCAGTCTCCACAGCCACTTTCACCAACTACTAAACTCTGCATTTTCAACCCCGCATGCTGTGACTTGCACATGCAACCTGCACACGTGCCTGTCTGCTAACAGGAGCTGTGTGTCCCATTCACCACTCCCCAAGCTTCCCCTCTCTGCAGCTCTCATGCTCTGCACCTTATTTTAAAGATCATGAATGGGATAAATAAAAATATATACCTCTATCTAAAGGCTTAACAATGACAGCACTTATGCAATAAGGATCAGGGGGAAAAAAAGACGATTTTTGAAATGCAAGAAGGAAACAAATGTTTTATTGCAAAATCTTTCTCTTTCTGACTGCAGTTTTTTTATAATATCTGAGAGGCCAGCAACTTCAAATCAGGATGAAGAGGTAGAAGGCTTCCGTCCACCATCCCTTTTCCTCAAAAATGCATCTTAGGCTACATGCTACTCCAAAAATTAGTAAAAAAAAAAAAATTGACTGATAAAGTGGTCAGCATACATTTGTAAGCAGCAAGTTTTTCCACATGGTCTACCAGAATTTGAAACAAAACAATTCTGAGAAGTGGTAATATTGGTACTTTCTGTACTTGATAGAAACCTTGGACTTTTTAACATCAAAAAGCCAAACAAATCTAGAAAAGCTGGAAACCAGTAATTCCTGACATGTGTTAAGTCACAAATCCCATTTCATTCTCCCTATTGTGGTGTCAGTCTCAAGACACTATGAACTGGATCACTGAAATTAAACTGGGATTAAAAATAAAACCTTGGGGTCTGCGTGCATGTGCTGATGAATCAATGTTTATGAACGAATGTGAATATACTCCCTGACTTTGGAGCAACAGGAATTCTCAGCAATATAACATAAAAAAGGAAGAATTTATCAGAGAGCTAAAAACACCCAAGAATTCTCTCTGTACAACTTCAGTTACTTCTGACCATATCTCCAGCCACAGAAAACTGCGCAGATCTTGCCCAGGAGACAACTATTTTTTAAAGAAGTTATTGAGATTCTTCTTTTGCAATCCAAGGGCTATTTAAAGTCCCTACAGGGGGGAGTCAGTGATTCAATTCTCTAAATTATCTTACTCCCTATTGATAAAAAGAGGGCCAATTAGTGTGTTTTCAGGTGCAACAAAACAAACTGCAAAGGCCTACAATCTCAGGACTTCCAGTTCCCCAAGCAGGCAAGAGGCTGCACGCATTATTCCAGGAGCTCAAGAGGGACACCATAACCTTTTCCACAACAGTCATCACATTTTACCACTGCTCTGGTCACTAGAGCCCTGGTGAAATGCTAGCCTCCTCTGGGAAGGGATCTGCTGGGATATAACATACTAAAATCATAAAGAAGATATGGAGCATTTCTCTATGGATCAGTACTGATTTCACTACTGTCATTTGCCACAGCTGCCTCCAAGGCTCTTTCGTGACAAAGAGCAATTTGGTGTCACGGTGAGAATGATGAACCTCCTTGCTCTTGCCACAAGAGTGGCTCCAGTGTAGTAGCAGAGCTGAAGACCTAGGTCTCAAGTAGAATACATTGACTTCCAGCTCCTCACCGAAATCAACACGCTGATGGGAAATTTGGAGACTGACTACTCGACTGCACGTTAGCTCAAGAGGCTGTTCTATATTTGATCTGCAAGTTTAAAATGGCAACAGGCACGCATTTCCCACAGCTGCAATTCATCAGCACAAACCAGCTGTCATCTCATGCAAAGAAATCACAAGTCTCTAAGGTGAAACAGAAATGCAATTAGTTTGCATTAAGTCCAGCATGCTAGAAGTGCAGTGTAACATAAATTACTTGTAATTTGAAACTGTAGGTTTAAGAGATCACTGCAACTGCAGATGAATTCAGGATGTAATTTATTTTCAGAACAATTTTCCGAGATTATTCACATACCCAAACATACCTCATTTATAAGCTGGAAAGGTAAGGAAGACTAAAAAAGTCTTTATGTATCTATTCTTGATTAAAAGTAGTACTTTTGCATACTGTCATCAGACTCTGTAATTTAGAATGTGCTGAAGATGTCTCCCTTGCTAATTATTCATAAGTTTTGTATTGATCTTTCTAGAACATGGTTGTTTCTCTGCTGTGATTGAGTCTACAAGGAAAAGCAACAGAGTAAGCAACAGTTAATACACTGAGTCTTAGGAAATACAAACCCTGTGAAGTACACAGCCAGCACAGCCAAATTCTACCTTCATCACCATCAAATGTTCCTTACAAGTAATAATACCTTGGGTTTTTTCTGGAAGTTACCTATAGCTGGTATTTTTCCAGGTATGTGATTAAATTTAAAACTTGTCTTCAATGTAATTGGGATTTGTTTTCAGCTGTCAGACTGATACAAAGGAAATTCATGCCCAATATTTAGAGAAGATTCGGTATTTTTTTCCAGGGTTTCTTTTCTTCTTTTACTCTTTTTTTTTTCCTTTCTTGTCCTAAGGTTTCTTTATTTGGTTCAAGTAAAAAAAAAAAATTCATCTTCTTTTTCTTAAAGTGAAAGAAATGAGACAGAATTCAGTAGCTGTCTTCATTTCACTGCTGGTCTCACCACTCCAATTGCTGTCAAGTCTACCAACTAAATTGGTACTTTACGCTGTTCAGCCCCATTGCCTACCAACATCTGGCTCGTGCTCCATTCCCATAAATTCCAGCTAACTACTTGCAGATGAAGAAACATCTTTCCATCCAAGGAAAGTTTTAGAAAGCTCAGTGGAATCTCCTGCCAACCACATCATGTTTTTCAGGCTGTGGAAACCTTGCCTATTTAGTTTTATTTAGAAAGTTAACTAGAATGTTTATGGTAAGTAACGACATTTTAATTATGCACAGTGTAACAATGATGAGCATTCACAAACAGACACCCAGTTTAGGTTGTGGGATACTCCAGGAACCTGGCTCCAAGGTTGTGGGCACACCTTAACACATGCTACAGCACAGGCACATGCTCTCCCAGGTCCAGCTCTGTACGTGAGGGTAACTCAGACCCACATGCAAATTGCATGCACTCGTTCCAGTCCAGGAGAAGAGCCAGTATCCAATTGACATGCAAAAAATAAGTTTCCAGATACACAAAGGCAGACGTAAGAACGGCATGCTAAGTTTGGATGCATCAATTTCAACCAAGTTTCAGTCACCGAGCAAATCTTCAACACAGCAGTGCCACATTCTAATAGCAAATAAATGTAATTAGTCAAATCTTTGAAGGTATTCCAAGGGTAGCATCTTCAGTGAAAAGGATGAACTTTTTATTTTGTCTTTTTTTCCCATTTATTCCAACATAATGCTTAAATAATTGTTATAAACCCAAACAAAGGAGCAATTGACCCAAGATATTTAAAATTGAAATCCAAATTACACAAACCTGCATTTTGTAACAAGTGTTGATAAATGGGACACTAATATAAAGTTTTTTTTTAATTATTCTTTAACAATCCATTAGTTTTCTATTAGCACGGCTGTTTAAAGCCACTGCTAAAAGTTCAGGAATATATCACATTCTAATAGGTACTAACGGGAAGAGGGGTCAGAAAATGGAAGGTAACATAGTCACATAACAATAAACAAAATCCCTAACTGCAAAGGACAAATTAGTTTTAGCCCAACTATTCATTCCAGTGTCTTTTCTTTTTTTTTTTTTTAAACTGGAACATATTGGTATATTTTGCAGATGACGCTTTATTAACTTTTTCAGCATATATTGGAAGGTCAGAGACTCTTTATAATACAGCTGCTTAAAATGGAACTCTGATTCAGCCATACCAGCACAAAGACCTCTAGTTTTTAAAGAAAACCCCAGACGTACATAGCATACAAATTCGACACATATTGTACAGCCACAGCAGAAAACCCTTTTAACATTCAATGTCCAGTTTAACAACCACCGCTATTCTTCAAATACGTTTCCATTACTATTGATCACACTTGCAAAATTCATTCAAACTTGTCCCACTTAAGTCCGGCACTTACCACTACCTAGTCTTAGGAGCAGTACATCCTGGAGCCTCCTGTTCAAGTCTCTGAGCTCTTTCATTTCTGACACGAGTGCCCCATACTCCTTTAGCTTCTTTGCCTGTTGCACAAGCTGTCTCCGCGTTCTCTCAAGCTCCTGCTGAATGTGTCTCATTTCTTCCTGTTGCTGCTGGTAACTCCTCAGCAATTCCTCATAGAGAATCCGAGGAACTACAGCATCGTCCATATTGTTCATGCCTTCTGTAGTCTCCATAAAAGCCTCCTCAGGGCTGGAAGTATTACTGAGACTCATCCCGTTCTGTTTTTCAAGGCGAGCAACAACTGCTTCAATGCTTTTGTGTGTACCTTCACTTTGTTTCCTCCCATCTTGTCTCTGCACATTATAATAAAAAATAAATAAATTAGGAGAGTAGAGAAACAATAAAATCAAAATTCCACAGTCTTGGGAAAGGTTAATATTCTTGTTTTCCAAAAAACCAAGACAAAGCTGGTCTGCAAAAATATTTTGCCTAGTAGATTCTTATGGATATAATACACATCAAAACTAACATGCAATTGTAACTCAGCTAAATGCATGTACAAACTTCTGAGGCAGTTAAAGGCCTTCCTGCATTTGTGCCACACTTACAAACACAGTGTATATTATATAGGTCACTTGATTCCATATCATTAATTTCTTTTTTAAAAAGTGGATCTAGATCTCTTTTCCTTTAAAGTTTACCCTTAACATTCAGATTTCTGACAGCAATTGATTTTCTGATAAGCAAGAGGAAGAATCAACTGTGTGCTCCATTTGTCACCTGTGACGACGTCAGAGATGAAAGCAGCATAGGCACAAAGCTGTTCTGTGAACTAAGGGCTTGTCCTTCCCACTTTGGGAGACAAAACCTTCTCTGACTATTCCTACAGCAAGTTCACCCAACTGCCTGATGGAAGTGACTGAGTTAACACTATCAGCAAACATTGAAAGGGATTTGAAAACACTGAAGCTGGAGACAGAATATATCATCCAGCCTCATCTTCCTTATCAACTGATTCCTTCTATATTAGTACTGCATTGCAGAGGCTCCAGGTCCTGAGAACTCTCAGCGGAATTTTACCTTCAGTCATCTGCACAAACCCTGCAAATTAAATCACACCACTTTCCTGGGGCCTGGATAGTGGGATTACTATGTGACAGTACAGGTAAAGTCACTAAGTTTTACTGGCCAAATATCAAAAGGCATTTGAATTTTCAGGCAACTGCAAGGAAAGCAAATGCAGCTCATAGGTTAGAGGTGAGAAGCTGACACTATCAAACTCCTATATCACAATATCCATGAGTAATGTGGCAGAAAACAAAGTTATTTGATGTTACGCCTACTGCAAGCATGTTCTAAAGAAAAATTTTAAAATTAAAAAAAAAAAAAAGCTGGCCCACCATAAAGAAATGTACTAATATCACTCCTGCAGCTGCAAAACACATGAAGCCATAGAGCAATATCTTATTCTGAAGGTTGGCAGACTTTTACAGAAATCATTTGATATCAAAAACTAAATACATTTCCATAGCGAGTTTATGGCATCTGAACCTAAAAAGGCAACTTGGAGTTGTACTGGAGTGATACAGTCCTGTCAGTTCTTCTTCTCAGTCACTGCTGTAGTTGGGCAGTCTCAGAGAACCCCTTCCAATTCCAAACAAGCAAAAATGTCACAAGTGCCACCAAGAACAGCTGCTCAACAGGTAGGTAACTGGTGACTTTTTAAGGCATTCTGGGCTAAAGTGGGAGAGCATTGTTCCAACACTCTCAGATGGCAGTTAAACTGTGCAGACAGTAGACACAGCAAAATATTTGATTGTACTTAAATCAGGTTTTGAAAACCTATACCCCACCCCCACACACAATGTGACCCAATTTCACCAAACACAGTGTTTTAAGGGGATCAAAAGCAAGCCTGGAATTCTTAAGCTAAGACGTTTGTATATGCCCCAAGCACTTACAAAAAAGATTTTAAAAAGGAAAGGAGGGTAAAAACCAAAAATGGAAAGACTTCAGTACCTTACTGTGTCTAAGCTCCACATCTTCTTCCCCATAATCTGTAACCTCCCCAGCTTCTTCTATGTGATTGAGAGAGAGTTTGGGGATTTTAATTTTCTTCTGCATCACACTGTTCTCAAGATCAGTTTTGTCCTCTAAAATGTATATTAAAAATAAGATTTTGTTACATTAATTAGTGTCCTTACTTCCAAATACTACACGACTTAGTCAAGACCAGTTAGAGAAACCCAACCTCCCATGCTCCAATCCCCTCATAATATCATGATCAAATTAGTCCATGGTGTAAGTCCACTGATGCCCCCGGCAATTCTAGAGTTTCAACTGGCAATCAATCCGGCCCAACACAAGAACAAATACTGAAAATGCCAAGCTACATTCAAGTGATCAAAAGTGTCAATGAGGGGTTTGTACTATCACCAAAATAAGAGTTGAAGAGGCTGTAAATAAAACTTCCTGAAAATCATCTGTATTGCTTTAAATTACGTTTACCAACAGTATTTTCATATTCATAATCCACTGCTGCAGTTCAAACTCTGCTTAGGGTTAACGTGAAAATCAGCTTGGTAATTCATCCTATACTCTAACCATCACCTGTCAGCAGCACAGATCCATTTGCACACATGGCAGATTCTGCTGTTCTGCAAAGTGCAGGGCTGGAGAAGGGAATGTTGCTAGAGAGCTTCAAAGCGCATTACACAAAAGTTGCACAAGAACCAAATCTGTAACAAAATTACTACAGAAGCCCTAGTTCACTAATTAATAGTATTCATCTTTTTCCATTAGATACTATTAGCAAAACCAATATATATTTATATGAATCTGTGCATCTCATAAAAAAAATTTGAGTAAAATATTTTCAAGTCTGTAACATTTTGACATATCTCAAAATGAGGTATTTAAAATATTAATCCGAAAATACATTCAAAGTATTTTAATACTCCTGAAAAAGTAGAGAGGGGACAGTAAACCAAGAGTACAGTCTCTCAAAATGTGCCTGTGATAGGTAAAATTCTTGCAGAACAAACAAGGTCTGAAAAGATTCACATGTTCCTGACAGTGTCAAGGAGAAATGCATTTAGACTGTCAAGCGTTGCCTTTGTACACTGAGAGCTTACGAACAGGAAAACATTTTGAGTCTTCTTATCCACCTGCAAACTGCGTTCTGCAAAGTGTCCCATGAATATTTTTGAAAGTGCCAAGGAGGATGGCCCCTGTGAGTGCTTAGTTGCATTGACTTTTGCTTTCTCAAATTAGCATCTCTCCACAGGACCTCAAAAATGGTTCGTGTTGACAGTGTAGGAAAGGGAAACAAAGGTAAATCACTGTTTAATGAGGAGCAAGGCATTCATTAGAAATGAATTACACAAATGAATGCAATTCATTTTGTTACAGATAGAAATGGATCTCTTGTAGGCAAATGGTGATATTACAGCCCAAGGCTATGTAAAAAGAATAGGCAAAGAACATGCAGAATAAGACATTAGACAACCTGAAATGAAATGCAGATGGTAGCAATAAATACTAAGACAGATGCAAAAAGAAACAGATAAACAACAAAAAACAGCCAGGCTTATTTTAGATCATTCTCCATTCCCCAGAGCATCGTGGATGCTTATCCCAGTAAAACAAAAAGGCAATCCAACTGTTTCAGTTTTGAAAAATAAACCCCTATGTTTTCATTTATCTGGAAAATGTAGGTTCATCAGAAAAGTGAGATAAGCTAATTCTAATGCCAGAGAGATGAGAAGAAAATAAGGGAGCCCTTCCTAAAAAACAAAATAATACGAACTTCCAGACTAAAGGATAGACCGATGGGTATTGGTATTTTCTTGGAATCTAAGAATAAATGAATCCATATTGAACGGGACAAAAAATGAAAACCACTGACTTTTTCTGTGTTCATGTATTTTGCGGTATTGGATAGACTGGGGAATCCTTCGCTAAAATAAGCTAAACTCCTTGGAGGAAGGGCAGCACATGGATCCTGCAGAGCCAGCTTCCTTAGACTGCTTTGCCAAATCATCTTCCATAGGACATGCAGTGACCTCCTTCTCCATTTAAAGAATTACGATCAGTTTCTATCCTCTGAAATAACCCTTGGCCTCACAACCAGATGGACACAACCCATTACTTGACACAGTTAACCAATTTGTCTGCCGACAGCTCGCTGAGGTCACCAGAAGCCAGAACCCCACATAACTGGACAGGGACACACAAGCCATCCTTCCCATGGCCAGGGAAAAGCGACTCTTGAAACCAACATGGAAAAGGGTCACCGAGGAGTAAGTGCCTGTGCAGACTACAGAAGTCAGAAAATACTTTCCAAGAATAAACCAATATTAAAACAAAAACAATTTGGAAGAACAGTAATATTTATCTTTGATTTTGGCTTTTTATTTTCAAGTCAATTCATAAAGGTTAATAACACATTCTATGCACTTCAAAATGAAAAAAGTACTTAGTTTGGGGTCAAAGAAAACAAATGCAAATTATCTGAATTCTTCATTCTCTTCACTCTACCCAATTTCAGTTTCCCTATGAAATCTATGTTTGCAAAACTTCACTTGTTTTGAAGTTTGTTTATACATCTCCTTACAAATGCTTCGTTTGTACATTGCTGGCATGTAACTACCAAAACAGTTCTCTTTCTGTTCATTTGACTTTTTGGTTTTACTGCTTAGCTGTACATGAACCAGTAAGTTGAAGAAAGGAACTCTTTTCTCCACACACAAAATTTGAAGAAACAATGGTAAAAATGAGTTGATACAAGTTAAAGCTCAAGAACTTTTAATGTAGTCAGTAAGCAAATAAATATTTCTCTGCCTTCCAACAACAATACATATAATATTTTTTTACATATGCTCTGGTCTTTGAAAGCTTATTTGTACCTAACACAAACCATCCAGTGTGTTGAATATGAAAAGGTCTTTTGTTCCTTTCTTTTTTTTTTAAGAGCATTTCTAACCTCTGTTGTCTTCTGCATTAGCCGTAGATAGAGCCAGAAAAATCTCATTCTGAATATGAGACTAATGCTGCAGTACTGGCTCTTGTTCGGTAAATATTAATGGAATTTGGGAAGGGGCGGGAGGGAGAGAGTGGAGACATGGGGGAAGGGTAGGAGAAACACGAACATGCATTTACAGCAGTTCTCGTTAGGATTCTCTGTCTGTTGTTGTGCCAGCAAACAAAAGGCAGGTACAAAAGAAGAATCCATCAAAAAACAACGCACCTGTGATTTTGAGCCAGAAGAAAACCAGGATATGAACCAAATATATGGACAAGCTGAAATTCACTGCCTGAGGCTATAGAAGAGAGGGAAGGGCATCCTAAAAGCATTGTAGCTTAGAGCTTCATTTTGTAATGGCCCAAATAATTTGTCTGGACTTCGTTCCCAGTCATTTAAACCTTGCTAGAAGTGAAATTACACCTTCCCCTAGGTGGTCATGATCAGCTTGTCATAAAAGTTGTGTCTGTTGTTTTCCCTAGATAGGGAATGAGTGGTTCAGTGCTATCAATTACTGAGAACTAGCACTTAACATACTTAATTAGGTACTTGTAACAAAATATGCAGGGTGGATGCATGATACAAGAGTGGATTCCCTTGGTTCTTTAGGAAGGGACATTCTGAAAGACACATGTAAGTTAGGAAAAATTGCTTTTGTTCACAGAGAACCTGGTATTCTGTGATTCAAGATGAAGTGTAAAGCATGCTGGAATAACTGTACTCCAAGTAAAGGTCATACTTGGAGAGATCTTGGCAGTCAACTCCTCGTGGTACTGAAGCACAGGGCTCAATAGTAAGGGCACATGACATCATCTCACCCCATCCAGGCTTCTCCCAAAATTAATGGGCAGTCAGAAAAAAGTGAACTGCTGAGGAATTTCAGAGTGCCTGCGAAGACATCTGGCCTCTGCAGTGCTCAGAGAAAGAGAGGCCAAAAAAGCAACCCTGCCCTAGAGAATCTCTATCCACTAGCAAAGGATAAACTGTTCCTGGAATGCTTTCTTCAATGAGGCCCTCATTTCACTGTCAGGATGGGTGGATCCAGGCCAAAAGGTAACAGCTTCACTAGAGGGGCAGGGAACTGAGGCAGAGAAAGCAACTTTAACAGGGCAGGGAGTTGGTTAAATCCAAGGAGAAGTACGTTAGTGCTCTAAAACTGAAAACCCTATTGTGGGATATAAAAACTATCAAAATCTCAAAGTCTTCTTAAAGCATTCCTTACTTTCTAATTTAGAAATAAGGACTGAACAAACTAATCCCTTCAAAAAAAGAGTTGAAATGCTGATTTTTTTTCCATCTTTGGAATAAAAGCTGGAAAAATAAAGGAAGAGAGCTCTGCACTCTAAATGGATGAGGGATGGCAGGTCTGGTATCAGTCCAAAGAAGGGGCTTGGCAATGCTATAAATCTTACAGTAATAAAATGAAAGAACCTTGAACAGAATTCGTCCTTCCCCCAAGCCTTCAAAAAAATTCCACTCCTTGTGAAAAATGATACACTGACAGATGAAAAAACTTACCATCAGCCTTCCCAATTCCAGGCATGTACCCAGCACATATGGACAACACCTGCACAAGATTCCCCACACACTGCTCCACTGAACTGCTTTGCTACTGATTCAGCCAGGTTGCTTCTACAGAGGAGGTAAGATCACCTGCCTTGGCAGGCTGTGCACTGCTTACAGGCCATAAAAAGTAAAAGATGCATAAGAACCACAGCAAAAAACCCATAACCAAAGGTATATGTGGTGCTTTAAAGCAAATACACCAAGCATAACAAGGCATGGATTCCTAAGTGCCACTTACATACAAATAAACAATATTCAATGCTGCTGTGACTGAGAAGGAAAACAGCATGATAGTAATAATAATAATAGTAATAATAATTTTAAAAAGCCACCTAGTTTATTTGAGGCTGGGAAAAAAACAACCTTATAAATTATTTTCTTAGCTAATTTAATGCAAACATTAAAGGAGAACTTGAACAGGAAGAAGAGACGAGATCCCAGAAAATGTAACGATCCTTCAGGCTCAGAAGATACTCAGGATACAAAGGAAAAAGAAATGTGTCTCATATAAAACACGTCTGAGTTAGGACTACACTGAGATTAGGACCACTACCAACGAAGAAACAGAATGGCAGTAACAAACACAGGGCAGCAGATAGCAGCAGAAATGCAGAAGTTATTTGAAGAGGACAGGTGCCACCAAACTCAATGCAGCTAAAAAAGGGAAGAGTGTGCAAAAGCGGTGTCAACCAGGTGCTGGCACAGTCAATTCAGGATTTGGATAGCAAAATTTACTATACTGTTTCAAATTTTTTTATTTTTTCAGACTAGAGGAGAGCTTTGTTGGAAGGACAGAGAAAAAGATTCCAGAAATAAACACTGGGCACAGTGAAAGCACGTCAGAAATATATTTAGTTGGACAGAAAGGTAGAGCTGAGTGTAAGCAACAAAGCAGATGAGGAGTATGCAAGAGACAGCAAGATTTTGGGTTGGGAATAACAAACAAGATTATTCCTTCTAAATTCAAGAGAAATGGATAAAAATTGTAGGAAAATATATTGGGACATCCTAAGCATAAGCTGAAAAAGATTTCTGCTAAGGGTGTCAGAAAGGGAAGCTGACAAAAAATGTAAGTGAGAAAAGTTAGCAATAAAAAGGCAGAGCTGAGAGATGCCATCATCTGGGCTTGTATCACTCCCAAAGACTTAAGAACTAAGAAGTTCTGCAGCACTTCAACAGAAAGAGAAAATGACAGCAACACACAAACAAGTGACTGGAAGGATGTCTTCAGAGCACAAAGAAGAGTGAGCAAAGAAGTCAGGGGAGAACAACACATCAAGCAGCACTGTGACAGGCAGGGCTGATAAGCGCAGGAAGGTGAAGACATGCACTTGAGGAACTGGCCCAAAAGGCTGCTAAATCTTGTGAAGTGAATTTCAATAAAGGCTAAAGAATAGGAAACAGAGTGAAAATAATTCTTAATCAAACTGGGGAAAGGCAAGATAGAGAGGTCTTAAACCACTTCTTGACAAGTTTAGAGACGATGGGTAAGAAGGATGATGTACCAGGAGCTTGAACCAGGACTGCTCACTGATGATGGAGAGAAAGCCACACCTGCTTTGTACAAAAGCACTAAAGAAGGGAGCCAAAGATTAAGGAGTCAAAATCCTACAGAACCAGAGCACGGATTATATAAACCTCTTAAGTTCTCTCTGAAGCCCTAGATCAAGACTGGTTCTTGCTCATTAATATTTAATACACAAATGCAAGTAAATGCACAGACCTGCTGCTGCTCTCACAAAAACCAAACCAAACCTGAAAAAACAACCTCCCATGCCAGCTACTGAAGCAAATAATGTTGCAGTCTCAATGCAGTTTTTCTTCTAGTGGAACAACTGAGATACCCAGGCTAATTCTGGAAGGAGTGTGAATTATTTAAATGGCCACCTATTTGTAGTCAAATTTCTAAAGCACATGAAGAAACTAAAATATTTTGTAACGTTCTCCTTTTGCATGTGCTCACTTATCAGCAGATTGTTCAGATCTACAATCTTGAGTATCAGCCCAGATATGTCAGATCTGTGCTGCAAGAAAAACTTACATGTATTTTCTTCCTTAATTTCCATTATTAACATGGAATCCATTTTTCAGTTCAGAAGTGAATACAAAGTCTCATCAAAAATAATTAAGCAGAAGCAACATGGCTCAAACTAATACAACTAAAACCAGTCATTATTCTTTGTCAGCAAAACTCTCCCTTACATTTAACTTTTAGTGGTATTAGAACTTGGCTGCAGCAGAAACAGATGGAACTGGACAATCAAGTTAAGAAAAGACTATGCTGAGAAACAGGAAATCATGCTCTCCACAAGACTGAGGACAGTTTTAATCCTGAATCCAATACTTACTTAAATACTGACCTTGAATAATTCAAACTTTTCATCTTACTGTCCCCATCTAGCCCACTGAAGCATTGTACAGATTTGTTAATATTTGTACAATACTCTGCACATGTCAAACACAAAGGATTACAACTATTATGGAGCAACTCTCTTAATCCTTTCTGAAACAAGCACACTAATACAGTATTACCATTAAATTAAAAAGAAACCCTGAAAACAAGCAGGATGTGAAAATGCCATCCTTTAAATCTTTCCTCTGCACCTACACGTGAAACTCAACTATGGGAATTACTTTTCAAAGAAAACTCAAACATGATAAATATTTTACAAAAAACATTTGTAAGAAAAGCTATGTATTTCTTTAGAAGTTCAAAAGTTCATTTAAAGAGATCATCAATCTCAATGACAGCTACAATTTGTCACTCTGGCTGCCCTCACCAGTCCATCTGCGTTAGACTGTACAATTATATTAGGACCAAACCCTGTGAAGATTTCATGATCACACAGGCCACAAAGCCATGGAGATGCTGCCCACGAGCCATCCAGCAGATAAAGCAGCAGCCTACAGTGAGCACTCCAGGAAGCCTCCACCAACTATCTCTGCCCAAGGAATAAGCTTACTATGGAAATAGTGGGTAGACTTATGCATTTTTTCAGTTTACATACAAAAATTACAATGTGGTTCAGCCTCTACTATTTTTAAAGGATTTCTTTTAAAAATGCAAATAATTGACTGACTGGCACTTAGGCAATACATTGGAAAAAAATGTTTTACTGTTAAATTATGAAAACAAAAACATTAACTTACATTTTTTTCCATTTTCACTCCCCTGCAAATTTTAGCATATTTTAATTAGTGTTAGTAACCATAGCTACCATAACCACACTATCTTTGAAGTCAATTTTATTAAAATCCTGAAGTTCATGTTTTCACTGTATGCTAGCTAAGCTTATACAACATTTACAGCCATAACTGGTGTTAAGTGGTGCAACATAGGTACCAAGACCAAGAAAAACAATAATAGTGTAGGTCACCTGTATGTCTTTATGTAATAAAAATAAATGACTTCTGACTATTAAGGTGAAGCAAAAAGCAAATGTGACTGAGGAACAAGCAGGTCAGTTGAGAAGGGTTAAAACCAAACAAACAAGAAAATGTATATCCAGAATAAGCAGGGTAATACAGGAAAGGAGGAAATTAAATATAAGTGCAAAATCTTCCTGCACAGATAAATCCCAGCTTTTTAATTAATTTTTACTGGCATTTTAGTCTGCTGATGACATCACCACTCTCATAAGGGTTACTCCAAACCAGTACTTAGCAGCTACAGTTTTAAAAGTTCCAAATTTTTTTTTGCTGCTGCCATTTAAGCTTTGTGTCAATGTGCCATAGTAAGATTTCAACAGTGAACAAACAGAAATGATACCAAAAAGACCCCACAAAATTCTGCCTTTGTGCAAGTCCTTCATATCTCAGATATGCTCCTACATTAGAATTCAGAAGAAGGCAAAAAAACCCCTCCACCCTTCATCGTACATGAGTTAAAAATAAACCAGAAATGGATCAAATACAAAATGAGTGTGAAATTTAGCTTTAAATATATTTTTCATGAACACTGCCACACTTGTGTTCAGGACTATATTTAGGAGTGTGAAGTAGCTAGTTACTCTGTTATACCAAATGATTTGCTGAACCTCTGCCTACAGCCAGCTCTTTTACCTGCTGAAAAGGTAACACAGCAGTAGCATGTCAGCTAAGTATGTGACAAAGTAGGCTATGCACATCAAATATCACAGTAAAAATTAAAAAAAAAAATTAAAAAAGTGCTATTCCAAACAATGTTACTTCAGCACTACCTAAACTGCTGGGCTTAGTTTCTCTCAATGCCTGGAGTGGGCCCTTGGCATGGCAAGACGTGATGCACAGGCACAGGAGGTGACACCACCGTTCGGGACAGCTGGACTTGCTGCTCAAGGGCAGCGACACAAAAGCTCATCCACAGGTACTCCCAAACCAGCCCAGGAAAAAACAAAGTTAAAAGAGCCTGTGAGGAACCACTGCTAGTAGTGGGAGGTTTCTCACAGCCTCTTCCTGGCACTTCATTACTCAGGGCAACACTTGGGATCACCCAAGATGTAACTGCAGGTGCTTTGACTTTTCCCTGGTGCCATTTCTCTCCAGGTCCCTGTCACACATCATCCAAGCAATGTATCCCAATCGGGAACAGACCTAGAGCTTCCTGGGAACAAAGAGTCGGCTGTCCCTACCACAATGGCTTATTCACCCTACTGACTGCCCTGGGAAAGGAAATGTGACACATGGAGTATGCAGGAACACAGGATGGAGCATGGAGACAGTGGCCACAGCTACGACACGCGTTACACATGCCAACCCCCCAAGCTGTCAGAATGATGCAAGGAGGAGAAAATTCATGGAGAAACCCAAGACTACAGAAATACTAATAAAAGCTTTGAATGAAATATTACACATCAAGACGACTTCCTGACCTAAATTTTGTATATTCTTGATATGATCTAAGATCTCATATTGCAAATTTTTCACCTATTCCAGAATTTGACAAAGGGTCTTTCCTCCATGAACTATCCATAGCAAAGAAATTTGGATACACACTAAGAAGCTGAAACACTCTCAACCTCACTCAAAACTCAGTCCTAGAATCATCTAATTTAAATTTTTTTTATGAACAGAGATTTTATGTCCTTCTGCAATACCCAGTGACCTATCTCACCATGAGCTCCATAGGCTTCTAAAATGAAAAAAAAAAAAAAAAATCATCTAACCTACTCCAATAAAAAGTGGAGCATAACATTTTAAAAAGGGGCAAGAAAGGACAGGGATGCACACAGGTATTAACACATTTGCTGTGGCAACTAAGGAATTGCTGAGAGAATCTGATGGAGATATGTCTGCTATGATAGTGTGGGTGGGAAAGGTTGAGGGCAGCAGCTAGAGAGCACAATTATTTACTGCAGTCAAGAAAGAACACCTCCTAGTAGAAGATAGTCATTATTAACTTGTTAACAAACATAGCCTGAAGTAGGGAACTTTCAGAAGTCACTGAAACTCAATTCATTCCACCTAATATCATTTTGAAAAGAAAGAAAGAGCTCCAACGGGGTCATCTAAAGATCTTGCTGCTATAAGATGCATGTGCTCACAGACAACATTCTGCCAGGGTCAGACAAGTGTGGAAAAGCTGCAAGTGGCATATGTGTGTCAAGAAGAGGGACGAGAAAAATGAGCTTTGGAGCATTTTGAGAAGAGGACAGGAAAGAAGAAAAAGGAAGGGTGTGGATGATCAGAAAGACAGACTCAAACTCTTCCTGAAAAGCCCTCTGCTATTTTTGTATTCTCAACAAGACAGACCAGCTAACGTCACTTCAAGAAACTGCTCTACAGTCAAACTCCATTCTGCTGAGCTCTATTTTCCATTCAAGAGGCAAGTAAAATAATTCCTTTATTACTACATAGCATCAGCTGCTGGTAGCCAAATGGTGAACTTGTTAAGGCACAAAACATTCACTTTAATATGCCTTCTATGGCTGGAAGGTCTAGAACTGTCTGAGTCAGGTCAACCTTTCTGGTTTGAGCCCGAGTCTTTGGCTAACTTGAAAAAGTGGAATGCTCCCAGGCCAGCACATCCCAGCAGTCTCAACAACTCCCAGGCACGCACACAGGGACACAAGGGAAGGCACAGCTGCTCAGAGTCCATCTCCCTTTGTGCTGTAACACTACTGCACACTACTCACCGCAGAACTCAAAAGGCAACAGCATTCATCTCCACAGCATACAAAGTCTCTCCCAAACACCTGATGCTCTGAGCATGTCCCAACACACTTCCCTCTTCTATTTTTCCTTTTTAAACTTACAATGCCTTTACAGCAGTGCTCTCTGCTCTGCAGCAGCAATATCCTTCACGACTGTATGGGCTTCCAACGACACAACCTCACCACAAAGGATCAAAGAATTGCTTCTAGACTCTCTCAAATGAGGACAGTTGTTTTATGAATTCTTCACACAAGCGATGTTCCATAAAGCTTTGCATTATGGGCATAAACCCCTAGTTAGGCCTCTGTGAATTCCTACGTGACAAGTGTAGAAGTTTGAAAGGTATCTAAGTTTTTTTAGACATAATAGGAAAGGAAAACTCTTTTCAAAAGAAAGAAACATTAATATCGGTCTTGTATCTGTTTTTTCTCTCCTCCTTTAAGTTGTTAGAAAGGAAAAACAAGTGGATCTGTTTCTCAAACTGTGATTAACTTCCACTGCATGGACAGTGTTTGATCATGAAAATATATATAAAAAGCTACAGCTTTGCTTACTTGAGCAGCCCTGGTTAAGTGCTAGAAACTTGGTCACCATTCAAACTATAAACACTTCACAGGCACAAAGAAACCCCCAGCATTTCCCCCTCTTATTCTTTTTTGTTGTTTGTTCAATTTAATATCTGTAGCATACTTTTGATCCTGAAATCTGTTCCTAATGGGGAATTCTTGGACCAAATCAGTAAATCCTTACAGTCATTGATGTATGATTTGTGCATACATTAAGGGCTCCGTCCAAAAAATTCAAAATCAACTATGTATATTTTAAATATAAAAGCAACTTTATACACATTATTTACCTTGTTACTAAAATAGGCTGGAAACTTTTAGAATTAAAAGCTCTATACTGGTATGTGAAACATTATTGCAGCCTTGCAAAACTATTTTTAACTAAATAAGCAATTTGTATAACATTAGACTTGCCATGTTTGTCCTAAAACTTGTCATAACCTGAGTTGGTCACTATAAAGCAAAAATGGTGCTATGATGTCTTCATGCAAGACCAAGTTTTCTCTCCAAGGTTTTTAACCACAATAAAAACAAACACCAATATTAACATTTTGGGGAGAAATGACAAGTTTGGAAATAAGTGACCCTTTGTATACAACTTCTGTTGAATTCCCCCAAGGTATTTTTACATGGTGCAGGGTGGAAAGAAGCACAGAAGCAAGGATTCATTTGGTGTTTGGGTGAGAAGTTTCCCAAGCATGCAAAATACAGATCTAGTCAGAATATATTGAGATGTGACAGCTGTAATGAAGACAGCTGTGTGTTTCCTTGTGTTCCTAGTTCAACAGGCGAATTTCCTGTAGAAATGAGAATCTCTGGAGAGCAATTAGTGCAAATCACTAATACAGGTAACAAGCCCTGTTCTCTGGAGGAAATGGCATATTTTGGTTTGTTCTGGTTCAAGAGACATGAAACAAAGAGAAACTGTACAGAAGAATTCAGGACAGCACGTCTTAAGTAGGCATAGGCTCTGCCTGGAACAACGGAATTGGCAAGAATAAGCACTTCCTGCTGGCAAACTGAGGCAACCTGGTAGACTCAACATGTGAGCCAAGTGTCTATTACTAAATATTTCTCTGAAGGACTTTAGCTGTGTTGAGATGGACACGAGGAACTGAAAAGGCACTGCTGCTGCTGCTCCTCAGTGGGAAAGAGGAAGGTGAAGTCCAAGGGGATGCCGCCTTTGGGAAGAGGCCATGCAAACCCTGGACGCTGAGACTGTTGTCTTCCATGGATCTGACAGGGAACTTGCAAGAAATGCTTCACATACACTCCTCTGTCACAGACAGGACAGACAAAACATGGGCTGGCACAGGACAACAAAAACTTAGCAGGAGAATCCACTCCTCTACTAGACTGTGTAACTAGTTCTCCTGAACTTGTGGAGTTGCAAATACTCAGAAACTGGAAAAGCTTTATGGGGAAACTCATGTTTGGCCGTTCCTGGTTCTTTTGAGGTATCTGTTTATGGCCAGTACCAGAAACAGGATATTGGCAAAGTTACTGGCTGAGCCAGGAACTAAATGGACCATCACCAGGCTAGACTGGTTAAGAACTGTAAACTTTCAAAAATAAAATTAGAAAAATACCTATTTTATGTGACTTTAACACCAAGTTACTCTGTTTAGACATCAGAACTCAGCACTGCCTTCTAAAAACTCGATACTAAACAAAAGAGTTTTTTAAGCCCACTCCATATTTGGGGAAACAGACATAACCAGTACTTCTCCCAAACAGGAAAAGTCAGGATAAGAACGCAGTGTCCTCTTAGCTACCCGGACTGACATTTCAAATGGTCACTGCCGTCTTTCAAAAGCCTATTGGGCAAGTCCACACTAACCAGCAATTTGCTGCAACCACCAAACTTCCTTCCCATGTCAACTATGACTGTGGCAGCAAGGAAACTACACAAAGTCCTCAAGGAAACACTCTGCCAAGGAGTCACTATCTGGGGACAATGTAATAAAAGTACTATCTCACAAGGGCTGATAATGCCAGAACAAGGGGTTATTTCTTAGTATACGTTTTAACTCTTAGCTTGGAGACATTTGTTACCTTTAAACAAGAAACAAACCAAATGTAGCAAGCCCACACTGAACAAGAGCAGTACCTGGAGGTCTGGTTCCACCATTGCTTTCCAATTTGTGAAGTCATTTAAACTAACAAAGCGGACATAAAACAGCACCCCTCAAATTTGGCAACAACTGGAAAGGTACACAAATGACTCCATGCACTATAAATAAGCCGTGGATGAAAACCTAAACTTTTTTTTTTTTTTGGTAAGTTTTCACCGTCCCCCCCCGGGTACCACGGGGGGCATCACGGGGGTCGCCGTTATTTTGGAAAACGACCCGTGGGACCCCTCCCCGGGACCGGGGCCGCTCGGAGCTGCACCTCCCCACCCCCGGCCCT